>JAHDVE020005868.1:0-98283 GCA_022606495.2 Halesus radiatus | reverse complement strand
ATTGATGAAATACCTCGCACAAACTGGCACTTCAAAACACAACAAGCGGATTGGGATAAATTTGGTAGGACACTGCGCGATAATTTAAAGGGCTTCTATGCATTGGCTGCTAGTGATCCTGATAAATTGGGGTAAATTTTCAACGCGGCGGTGGTATCAGCTGCAGATTCCTCCTTGGGAAGATCAAACCCAAAGAGGAAAATAAAGACGCCGTGGTGGTCAAATGAGCTGACTTTGTTGAAGGGCGCGTATAAGAGGGCCTATAGGAGCCTTGGAGTTGCCAGACGGGCTACGTGTACCCCTGACAAGGAGGCGTTCTTAATGGCTAAACTGAGAAGCTCCCGTAGTGCCTATCGAATAGGTGTCTGCTTAGCAAAACGAGCTTCCTGGAGAGAATGGGTAAAAGGGGTGTGAAATTCAAATCCTTGGGAAGTTTACAGCGCACTCCAAAAAACGGGCAAAGGATCTGAGCGTTACTTATCCAGCATAACACTGGGCAATAACGATAGGGATGCCGAGAGTTGTGACATTGCCACGACCCTTGAAACACTTCTGGGGAAGCTAGTCCCTCTAGAGACAGTAACAGGGGAAAATGACCACCACAAACAAGTGAGAATTCTCTCAAGGCTTCCTCCTAGGGACCTCCCCCAGACGGTCGAAAGCTTACCAACATTCAGTAAAGCGGAGTTAAATATTATAATTAAGGGTCTCGGTCCGAAGAAAGCCCCGGGTATCGACAAGTTGAATGGTATAATCGTGAAGCATGTTTGGATCTTTGCAAAGGAGGAGCTTTTCCAACTCTTGGACACATGTCTGAGACGCGGAAAGTTTCCCACAGTATGGAAGAGGGGTGTGCTCAGGATAATCCCTAAGGGAAACAATAAGCCGAGAACGGACCCGAAGGCGTACCGCCCCATCACCTTGCTGCCCATCCTCGGTAAAATTCTCGAGAAGATCATACGTAAGAGGTTAGACCATTACCTGTCGCCCGGTAGCATCCACCAATTCGGCTTCGTACCTGGGAAATCCACCGAGCACGCCATTTCGTTTGCGCTCGACTGGGTGAAGGTTTGTAATAAGAAGTATGTGATAGGTCTATTTCTAGATATTGCCGGGGCTTTTGACAACGCATCATGGCCAATGATACTTATCAAACTAAAGAATAGAAACTGTCCACCGGATCTCTTTGAGATCTGTTCGGACTATTTTAGGGACCGATCCATCGTGGTTGCTCACGGGAGCACCACTATTATCAGAGAAGTGGATATGGGCTGTCCCCAAGGCTCAGTTTTGGGTCCGGAATTTTGGAAAATTCTTTATGACGACGGCCTCAGGTTACCCTTGCCTGAGGGTTGTGTATCAGTGGCATATGCGGATGATGAGCATCTTCTTGTGGCGGGCAACAGCATAAAAGAGGTCGAAAGTAAGGCCGAGGAATGCTTAGAGATGGTTCTGGAATGGGGTAAAAGAAATAAATTAACCTTCGCTCCCCACAAGACAGTGGGTCTCCTTATGAATGGTTCCCTCAGTCGAAGACGTAACCCTTCTATTAAAATGGGAAACTCCACAATATCCTTTGCGGAAAACACCAGACACTTGGGAGTCATTTTAGATAGATCGTCTTCTTTCCTGGCCCACGTCAAAAGCGCGTCCAGTAGAGCCCAGGCCCTCTTTCATAAGTTGAGAAGACTGTCAACGGCCGAGTGGGGTCTCCGCTCGCCTGCGCTCCGGCTAATCTACCGGGCAGTGTACGTGACCCAAATCTCATACGCTGCTTCGGTGTGGGAGCACCGCCTTGACAATGTTCTCATACTCTTGGCTCTGAAAAGGGGCCAGCGCACTCCTTTACTGGCGCTCTCGGGAGCTTACAGGACTGTAGCATCAGATGCATTACCGGTTCTGGCCGGAATCCTGCCGATTGATTTAGAAATTAGGGAAGTATTGGCTAAGAAGGCTTTAACAAGAGGTAGAGAGGCTGTCCATCTGGGTGTCCACGTGACCGTGGGTGGTGAGGTCTCCCTGCCAAAGCTTCTTAAGGAGATGCGTGATAGAACTCTGGATGATTGGCAGTCACGTTGGGATAGGGTGACGATGGGAAGATGGACTTATTCTTTCTTCCCCTCAGTTAGAAGCAGAATGGAAGGGGCATTTTTACACCTGGACCACTATACCACCCAACTACTATCGGGGCACGGTGAATTTAGGAGTAGACTTCATAGTTTATCTCTATCCCCTCACCCAAACTGTGCTTGTGGAAATACAAACCAGACCGCCGAGCACATTCTGTGGCACTGTGAGATTTTGATGGATGCGAGAGAGGAAATGCTGGATGGTTTGACTGGAATTACCAGACCAGCCTGGAATGCTGATCTGGTCTGCAATAAGGTGAATTTCGAGTGTCTGAGAAGGTTTGTAAGTAGATGGGTGGAGAGATGGCCTGAACTTAGAGTCGCGGAATAGCTTCGTAAAATCATTTATTGTTTCAGGTGTCGGAGGTACTGTCCTCTTGAATCTCTGGTACTTATTTTAAATTTATTTAACTACTGTATATGCTTGGTTTTACATTTTATGTTTCCCTTTGTAAATGTTTATCTTCTACTTGCTATTTTGTTACCTTGTTTCATTCTCTATTTCTGTATTTTGCTCATTTAGATTCCTGCCATTTTTAATATATCTTATACTTTTTTTTTTAATTTTAAATTTTAGCTTTAAACTTTTCACTCTGCACTGATGCCTCTACTGTTGTTATAATTTTGTTTTCCATTTTTATTTCCCTATTATGAGTTTTGTTTTTTTAGGTACAAAATTTTTCTTTGTGTAGAACTCAAAAACATTTTGAGATATTCAGGCGAACTGAACCCAAAAACATTTTTATTGTGTACTGTCCACATCCCCTCTTAGGGAGTGGAAAATTAACCCTATCCCTGCAACCCGAAGCAGTCATCTACTTTTGACTTGCCCTAGCCGGATCCCTTGTGTACTTCCCGATGGAGCAAGCTTGGTGGTGACGGCCTTCCCGTCTCCCCGACTCAGTGGCACGCTCCCGGCCGCCTGGACCCCTCCATATCCCCAGGGTCTCAGGGTTTTTTTTTTTTTACCCCCTCCCCAATTACACTTTTCTTAAGGGATAATCTTGACGACTGGCGCAATGTCTCCTGGGAAGGGTGGCGGGAACAAGAATCCACCTAGCACTGCTTCAGAGGGACTGCCCTGGTGTCCTGGCAACGGCTCGTCCCAAGTACTCTCACTTAATCTATTTAGTTTCTCCCTTTTACTGTTTTATGTTAGTATTTCTCCGCATCTCGCCATGTTCATCTACGGACGAGTAGAGCAGAGCCACCATTATTACTAGAGCCACTTTTGTCGACCGTATGTATGTACTAACCATTCTGGGCTGTGGAATTTTACTAACCTCCTTCTAAGCTAATGCTATGCAGGGACACTTGAGGGTTTAGAATCATTTATAACCTTAGCTTCGTTGAACCAAAAAATTAGAGTCCTTGAGGTGCACCCTGAAGGAGTAACCATAAGTTACTTATACCGGGGTGGGAAAGTGGTGGATAACCTCAACTGTACATCGCTAGCACTCGCACCTGTTGATGTACTTGCAATTTCAGTATCGATAATATTCAAACTACCGACGTTTCTAGAATATTTTTGACTACATTTAAATCACTTGTCAAATCGTTATTTTTCGTTTCTATTTGGAGACAATTTAATCAAATTATCGTAATAATTTAAAAATTAACGGTGCGGCGAAAAGACGTACGTCCTAACGCAGAAACTCGAAACTCTGTATGGAACTATGAAACTCGAAACTCTGTACTCGAAAAGCTGTATGGTAGGATATTGATTGAAAGGGTACAAATGAAAACAAAGGATAAAATATGGGATGTGCAAGGTGCATTAATGAGTTGAAGGGGGTGCATGGATCAAATTTCTTTGTTGGGTATGCTCACTAGAAGTTTCGGGCAAAACACCAGAAACTTTTCTGTGCTTTTGTCGATCTACAAAAAGCATTCGACCGAGTTGACAGAAAAAAAGTTATGGAACGTGATGTCCAAGTATGGAGTGAATACAAATTTTATACAGGCAATCGCATCTCTGTACGAGGGAAGCGTTGCATGTGTTAGGGTAAATGGTGATTTTACGGAGTGGTTTGACATCACAAAAGGTGTTAAGCAAGGGTGCGTAATGTCTCCGTGGTTATTCAATCTATACATAATTAATTGTATGCAAGAATTGAGAGGTGGGGTTAGGCGCGAAAATGAGTAGTCTGAAAGTATGTTGCCTGTTGCATTGCTGATGATGCGGTGCTGATTGCTAACAGTATGGAAGATATCATATAATATCATATCTAGAATGAATGAAGTATGTATGAAGAATGAGCTAATGATGAATGTAAGTAAGTCTAAAGTAATGGTGTTTGAAAGAGAGTACGAAAACAGTGTGAAATATAGTTATGAATGATGAGTACTCGGAGCACGTCGATGAGTTTGTGTATTTGGGAAGTATGTTTACAAAATTGGTCGCTATGGAGCTTTTATCAGTTGTTTATCATCTTTTAAAATATGTCGGAGCATCGACGCGGCTCCAATTACAAAAAAATTCAAAGAAGTTTAAATAACAAATAAATCAATATGTTCAAATAAAAAAAAAAGGTTTTTGGATTCTCGTATCATTTGTAGATTCCCCAGCTTCCCATTTGTACCACTAGTTTCCGGTAAACCACTTATAATTCCATAATTTTTATTACGCAGAATGAGAACAGGCTCTACCGGACGGATTGGGCTGAAATGTTGGATTTGTACTAAGATTGATTGTGAGAAGAAGATTCAAACCGTCTAAGGACTAAAATGTTTGTGGTGTTTTTATTGTTTGTATTTATTATGACGCGGATATAATTCTGTACATAAAACTCTTCTGCAGCTGCAGGCATTCAAAATTCTGTTTGTAGTTAATGCGGTGGAATGTGTTTGTTCTGTTCTAAATGTGTGTTTTATAAAACTTGTTGGTTGATGTTTTTCCTACTTATGTTTAATTTGCTTTTTTTTTCCTTCTACAATGATACCCCCATATTTCTGCACAGTTTAGATGTTCAGGAATATTGTCAATACGGTAGTGCCATGAATGTATTGCAGTCTTTTTTTTTTAAATTTTGTTTAGTTTATTTTTGGTATTGTGGTTTTTTTTGTTAAGGTTTATTACCAGATTAAATTGAAAGCTGAAAACGTTATAGTGAATTCAATTTACAATTAAAATTGGGAAGTAGGTACCAGTGAAAACAAAGGTAAAAGTGTCATTCGGACAGTGGGATCTGAGAATGTAATGATGAAAGAATAATTATATGTTATTATTTAATGTACAACATGGACATGAAACGATAACATTAGCTAAATTTAATTTACGGCATTCAAAACAGAGTCTTACATAATAGTGGTGGTCCGGCTCATTTGAACGACGGTTCGCGTCCCCCGCACCGTGCCCTCTCCCTCGCTCCCTTGGCCCTCCTAAAGACGTCCTTAAGATGCTCTTACACAATACTTTTTTTGTCCAGTTTTCATGTAGACTGTTTTTACAGAGAGCTGATTTAGTGATCCGGCTCACTAAACCGAACCGCTTCGCACACCACTATTACATAATACACGCTATTAAATTTACACATACCACTCGTGGATTAAAAAAATTGCATTAGAGAGCAGTGGAAATGAATGCATTAAAAAAATATTGTACAATCTACGGCGTTTGATGTTAAAACAGTAAGTGCCTCGCTACAAGTTGGAAATACACTAAACCCTTTCAGGCCTGGCAGAACACATTTGATGATTGGTATGTAGTTATTTGAAAAATTTTCGAAAACGTTTTTTATTTATTTCAATACTTTGGAAGCAACTGCTACTTTCATTGGAAAGAAAATTAAATCAAAAATAGTTCGCAAAGCTAGTATTTAATGTCAGCAATTGGAAAATTAAAATTGTCAATTTTTATTCACTCTCTGTATAGGGAGGAAAAAATTCTGAAATCTATGTATTTTCAAATACACGTACGGTATGAAAGGGTTAACACATAGACGTGTACGTGCTCCAAGTAAGCTCAAATTTTCTTGGATATTAAATTTGTCAAATCATTGTAAGTTGTAAGTAATAGTTTATATAATATTTTCAGATATACATTTTTGCGTTGGGTTGTGAGGAAATTTTAACAATAGGACGAAAAGTTCACACTTTTGGATTATGTTTCATGTATTATTTAACACAAATAATGAACATACTTTTTTCTGAAAAACATATGTATTTAGAAAGAGATAAGAACATCAATAAATGAATAATCATATCTGAACAAAATTGATGGTCATATTTGAGTAGAAATTTATATAAGTTATGTTAGTTCAAATCAATAGTATGCAAGGGAAGGGATCAAGTCTAAAAACAAAATATAAACTAATACATACATCTTATTCACTGCACGTATGTAGTACTTTTTAAACAATATGTTCACATTTAAAATTTGTCACACATTGACCACGTCATCTTGTGTGTAGAGACTAGCAAAGAATACAATATCCCTCTTTATGACGAGCGACACCTCCTCCATCTTGGCGTGCAGCATGGGGTCACCGATGATCTTAGCCGCATCTCTCACATTCATTATTACCTGCGAAAAAACAGTAAAAAGATTAGGAGGAAGCGTAGATATATTATAATTAGATGAGACATTGAGTGATAAAAGTGGCTCCACTTAGATGGAGGTTGATACATCCACTTACTATCCCACCAGTTTAGTCGAGCTACAACCATCGTCAGCGGATGACTTATGCCTATATCGAAATGCCTTTATGCTGTGTGTTGCGTTACTGCAAAAATAATGCCAAAAAGATTGGAAAACCCGACGGGTTAAGTTTCCCGAGGAAAGTGGGTTTTTATATCATTGAAATTACGGCTAATTAAGCGAGAGTAAGTTAGTTGCCTAAAATTTGATGTTCGCATAACACAGCGATGCTATATTTAGTGCGTTTGACTAAATCGGCATTCAACGACGAACGCCGAATGCAAGAGTTCCCTCTCTCCATCACATTCCTCCCCCGAACCAAATGGAACACGGCAAGTCTCTATTTGTGTGGGCTGCTTACCCTATTTTACATGCATATATGGCTTTAAACCATTGATGTGATGGCCGGGCCCCAATAAAATGACAAAAATGGACAGACAGTCATGGTGGAGTAGAGATTTATTACCTCATGAAGTTGCTGTATGTTCCTGATGATAATGCCTTCCTGGACATCCGTAAGGTCCACAATGTCTGAGAAGGGTTTGCCCTTGGCCCACTCGGAAACCACCTGCACCAGGCCAAAGTTCAGTCTTTCTGCCAGGCACGCCGGATCATCAATCCCACCTGAAACAAGTGCATATTTTTCACGTTATGTATATTACTGTAGAGAAAATACACAATAGAAAATAAATGTCACCTAATGACATAACAACTTTTGAATATTTAAAAAAAAAAAATTATTTATTAACAAATTTGTTGATAAATCGGATTCTATATATTTTGCCCATCTTTGAGGCAAATCATGGATACCATTCCAAAAAAAAAAATTCTCTTTCGAGGCAAACCATTCGATGAGCCATTTTTCGACTTTTTCAAAATTGGCGAAACGCTGCTCTGCGAGTGAGTGTCCCATCGATGCGAAAAGGTGATAGTCGGACGGGGCAAGGTCTGGAGAGTACGGAGGGTGCGATAATATTTCCCAATTCAATGCTTTGAGAGTGTTCATCACTACTGAGGCGGTATGAGGCGGTTTGGCGGTTTTTTCGATTTGTCTCTCGTTCATTTGGTGTGGTACCCATTTTCCATACTTTTGAATCTTTCCCATGGCTTTTAAACGTTGGAAAATTGCTCCTCGGGTCACATTAAGTGTTTGGGCCAATTGTTGTTGCGATTGGGTTGGGTCTTCATCCAATAACGCCTGCAATTCCTGGTCTTCGAACTTTTTCGTTGCACCAGGATGTTCATTGTCTGTTAAATCGAAATCTCCACTTTTAAATTGACGAAACCATGTCTCACATGTTCTAATCACTGGAGCATATTCACCATAAGTTTCTACCAGCAACCAATAAGCTTCAACTGCTTTTTTCTTTTGATGAAATAAGAAAAGCAACGAATACCGCAAATGCGATTTACTAGGAACGAAACTCGAAATATTCACTGAGGTAACCAACTATGACACTATTATTTTGGCAGAATGTAACTTGTGTATTTTTGAAGGTTAATGTCCATAGAAAAATATGACATAGATGCCAAATCATAGAAATGTATACATATATCTAGCGACATCTATGAGTAAAACCGGCAAACTTCAACTAACACCCCTGGTACATTTATATAAACATAGGTACAAAGGTTACAAACAATTTAATTTTTTTTTTAAATATTTTATTATACATATATATTTTATTATACATATATATTATATTATACATATTTATTTTATTATACATATAAACTTTATTATACATATATATTTTATAATATGTATATAAATTTATGTATATTGCATATATAGAAAAAAATCCCACAAAGGCAAGGCCAGAATAATTTTTTTATATTTGTTTATATATATTTACCAATTTATATAGATATATATATATCTATATTCCTTATATCTATATCTTAACAAGTTTACAAATTAAGCGAGTTTTTAATTAAAAACAATAACTGTTTAATACTAATAAGATTGTAAAAGAAAATAAGATTAAATGAAATATAAAAACTTTGCTCGTTAAATAAAATATCTCATTTTGTTTCTCTTATCGAGAAACAAAATGGTGTGGTGTGGAAGAGTGCTGGCTGTCATACCTTCTGTACTTGATTTATTTAATTTAAAATTGTCCGATAAATAGATAAGAGAAACAAAGTAAGATATGGCATGGAAGCATGCTGACTGTCATTGAGCTACGACCAAACCGAATGAACTAACAACGCTGCGGAGCCAATGAAAGTTAAGTGGTTTGTAGTAGTATGGGTGAAGGAGTGTAGTTTCATACTAATAATGGTTCATGGCCTATCTCCCTTGTTTCAATTACCTAATGGTCTGGCATATACTTTTAGTTGTTCTTTACAAGTCTCACCGTGTATTTCTCCTCACCTTCACCTTGGACAGCTCCATGTCCACGGCCTTGATGGCGTTGGTAGTCTGCAGCAGGCTGGTCTCAATGGGCGTCTCCGACTGCGTGCGCGCCTGGAACACGAGGCAGCTGAGCAGGGCTGCAATCTTTGCTGGCTCCAAGTCCGTGAGGATGTTGCGGAACACCAGCTCCGTGATGATCAGCTCGTTGGTCTTCATCTCGCAGGCCACCCGGCCCTTCATCGCCACCCGGTTCTGGTCGTCCACGTAACTGGGGAAATTACACCATGTTTTTTAAAACCAATCTCACGGAGGGTGGTGCAATATCATGAATTACATATCGTAGCTGCGCTTGCAAAATCCGTTATGTAAAGAGATTTTTATTTGATTATTTTTCAGGAGAAGCAAATAAATAATTAATTAAAAATCAGTCTTTAAGCCTAAGGAAAAAGATAAGATCTTCATTAAAAAGAGCCAGAAGAGCGCTCCTGGAGTGACCTGCCAAGTAAGTACGTTTCTGTGTCTGTTTGTATATAATAATGATAAACTCTAGCAAGTAATATTTGTAAAGCGCCAATCATTTTCAAATCAGGTCACTAAACACGGCTCAAGTTATTTCAAGCAACGTTTCGATTCTGAATGGCGGTCTTTCACCAGGGCGATATTGAGAGTATCTACCTTATATAATAATTTATTTTTTAAAAGACAAACATTCCCGGGTTATGAATAACCTGACAATATTTGAAAATCTCCTACTACCATCACAGTAAGCAGAAAATGTTGCTTGTGTCGGGATGGAGGACTGAGGAATTGAACTCACGACTGCTGGGTGGGACCCAGACGCGATGCCAACTCAGCCACTGACCGGTTGTTGACCATAAGGCATGAAATCTCTCTTTGGGCTGCAATATCATTAGGTATTATTGTTTTTGCTATACAATGTCTTTGAGTTTTTGATTTGAAAGCATTAGCCTCAAAAGAGCCCACAAAAAAAAATCCTGCAAAAATTTTGTTGTTGGTTTACTTACTTCAGTTCTTTCAGCACTTCGAGCCTTCTTTGGTAATCTGGATAGAGAGCCATTGCTTCATAAGAGACGAGCACCTTTAATTTCCTGTACTTGCGTTCTATCTGCTTCCTTTCGAATACAATCGCAAATTCTTTTTCGAAGTTTGCAATATTGGTAGCTGGAATTAGATTTTGCAATTTTCTCTGAAAAGAAAAGTAAATTGAATTAATCAAAAATAACTACAGATTATAGAATCTTAACTAACTAACTAACCATCACGCCGTTTCGCCGCAGGGGTAGGCAGAGAGGACGCCAAACAACTCGATCTTGGCATACACTTCTTGCTTCATTCATATTCATACATCGTCTCATACATTCTCTTCTATTATTCCGACTTCTGACATGGCCCGACTCAAGTATTTGATTCACTTGATCGTGCCATGTCTTCCTCGGCTTCTTCTTCTATTCACATTCGCGTCATACATTCTTCTTACACTCCTCTCTTCATTCATTCGCTCCATATGCCCAAACCATCTAAGCGTCCCTTTCTTAATCTTACTCATTACGCTTTCATCAGCCTTGCATTCTTTACGAATTTCAATATTTTTCAGACGATCACACATGGTTTTACCACACATTCGTCTCAGAGATCTCATTTCTAGGGGCATTCAGTTTACTTTCATCCTTTCTCTGCCAAATTCCATGCCTCACTGCCATACATCAGGGTCGGTATCAGCACTCCATTGTGGACTGCTAGCTTGGCTTCTTTAGACAACTTTTTGTTAGCGCCAACCGCGTTCAATCCTCCGTTAATGGAGTTTCCTTCATTCACTCTTCTTTCAATATCCCTATCAGTCTTTTCATCTCTCGTAAACATACTTCCCAAATATACAAACTCTTCGACCTGCTCCAAATATTCGTCATTCACAACTATATTGCACACTGTTTCCGTACTCTCTCTCTTTCAAACACCATGACTTTAGACTTACTTACATTCATCATTAGTTCGTTCTTCATGCTTACTCCATTCATCCTATATACCAGGGACTGTAGATCTTCCATACTGTTAGCAATCAGAACCGCATCATCAGCATACAACAGGCAACATACTTTCAGATTACTCATTTTCGCGCCCAAGCCCACCTCTTTCAATTCTTGCATACAATTAATTATCCATGTATAGATTGAATAACCACGGTGACATTACGCAGCCTTACTTAACACCTTTTGTGATGTCAAACCACTCTGTAAAATCACCGTTTACCCTAACACATGCAACGTTTCCCTCGTACAGAGACGCGATTGCTTGTATGAGATTCGTATTCACTCCATACTTGGACAATACCTTCCATAATGTTTTCCTATCAACTCGGTCGTACGCTTTTTAAAGGTACAGAAGAGTTTCTGGTTTTTTGCCAGAAACTTCTCTGTTAGCATACGCAATGAGAAAATCTGATCCATACACCCCCTTCCGCTCATAAATGCACCTTGCACATCCCATATTTTATCTTTTGTTTTCGTTTGCACCCTTTCAATCAATATCCTACCATACAGCTTTCCAACTGAACTTAGCAGGCTAATAGCCCTGTGATTTCTACATTCCATACATGACCCTTTACATTTGTATAGAGGCATGATCACAGCCCTCCTCCAAGCTAATGGCGTGTAACCCTCCTCTAAACACTAGTTAAAAAGCTTGCATAACCATCTGATAATTATACGGCTATCTCCTCTAAAGTATTCAGTAGAAATATTTTTTTTATATGAATACCTCACAAGAGTCCCAACTGCTCCCAACCGTCTGGAGCCAGTGAGACTATGGCATTCCCAATTGGGGAATGTTGTGAGGCGAAGGTATTGGGGAGGGGAAGGAGAAGGAAAAGAGGAAGGTGGGGAATACCTGGCTATTCAGATCTGGTCACCAAACACAGCCAAAAGCCATTTCAAGCAACGTTTCAATTCTGAATGGTGGTCTTTCACCAGGGCGATACTGAGAGTATCTTCCACTCTTGAACGTGCGCAAATAAACTATATATTATTTTTAAATGAATTAATTGTGAAAAAACACAAATTAATTAAATAAAAATTACTTGCGCACGCCGGGATTTGAACCCGCGACCTTCGGATTCGTAGTCGAGAGCCTTACCACTCGACCATGCAGGCCGTCAATTATTGTCAATATTGTCGAAACCAACAGCCTTACCATTCTTCATACATTTAATCGCTCTTTTTATTTCATCCATGCTGATTTTGGGAACATTCACGCCATCGTCATTCATATCTGATTCGCCACTTGGACTGGGATCAGTCGGGTTGCTTTCAAAAACCTCTTCAAAGTATTTCATCCATCTCGCTTTTATTTCTTTCTCATTCGTTAACATTTTTCCATCTATTGATTTTATCACTTTCATACATCCGTTTTCTGGACCATTTCGGGACTTTTTGACCTCCTTCCAAAACAGTTTAATATTTTCTTGGAAGTGTTTTGTCATCTTGACTCCTTCTTCCTCTTCCAGACGTTTCTTTCGTTCTTTCACTCCAACACTTACTCTTTTCTACATTCCTTGTATACTGCTTTCGCTTTATTCCGCTCATCACTAGGAGCACTGCCAGTCGCTATCAGACGTAACCACGCTTTCTTCTTCTCTGAGACCAGTGCTTTAATTTCATCATCCCACCATGCATCGCCTTTCTTCCTACCTTGCGTACTTATTCCACATTCCTCTCTAGCAGATTCACAGAGACTCACTTTTATGTGGTTCCATGTTTCATCTATACTAGACAGTTCATTTCCTTCTTATTCAATCTCCTTTCTACACAACTCTCATACTTACTTCTCACAATATCGTTTTGTAGTTTTTCTATTTTGACTCTTGTTGGAGTCGACATCGTTTCCACTGAGCGCCAGCCGCGGAAAAGGTTTACTCTCGACACAACCAGGAAGTGGTCGGTTTCAACCTCAGCCCCTCTGAAGACTCTTGTGTCTTTGGTAACGGCTCTCAACCTAGAGTCAATTACCACAAAATTAATAATTGACCTCTCATTTCCTCTTTCCCACGTATATTGGTGGATACCTTTATGATCGAAGAAGGTATTCGATACAAAAAGGTTCCACTCTAGACATACATCAAGTATTCTGTTACCATTGTCATTCGTTCTTTTATCCCCATACATACCTAAAGCCGATTCAAATCCATCCCGTCTAATTCCCACCCACCCATTTAAGTCCCCTGCCATTATAATCCTTTCGTTTAAATTTTTTAGTCCCATTACATCTCTCACGCTAGTCCAAAAATCATCTTTCACTTCATCGCTTTCAGAATTAACAGGAGCATAGCACACAACAAAAAACACCCTTGTCACACCGATTTTGAATCGGATCCAAATGATTCTTGGACTTACGCATTCATACTGCAGCATAAATTCAACCATTCTGGGAGACAGTAACGCTGCAACACCCTGAGACGCCCTCTCATCATGTTGCATCGTACCGCTTCCCTTATAGATTCCTATGGATTCTTAACGCATCCAAATATGAATTAACCTGTGGTTTGGGCGTCACTCGAATTCAAGTCATATGCAACTACTGATGAATCTCATAGATTTGTTGAAAAAGGACCATTCTTCTAAATTATGAGTGGTTCAGAGATATGGCCTGGTAAATGAAGTGTTAGAAAAAAAAAAATCATTTTGTGCGATTATTATAATTCCCGTGTTATTATTATTTTCGAAAATACTTAATATCAGTAATAAGCATAGATATCAAAATATAATATTTTTTGGTATCTATGTAATCCTTATAACGTTTCAGATCGTCTAGTTATAAAATTTTATTGAAATAAGTACTTTTTACCAATTTTTTTTCAATTCATCCTTTTCACCGAGTTATATCTATAAAAAATTGATTGATTTTATGCACATAATTTGCATAGTCAATAAGCTATAATGGTCGCGCCGGTTACGGTTCAGCTTGGATAGCCATAAAATTGATTTGCTCAATAATATGCATTGCTACAAACCAACCCAATTGTCTATCATCCTTATATCTAAATCCATAGAGTTATTACCTATGTCATTGTCCACTGCATTCCACTTAAAATGCACCACCACTCTTTCGAACCCGCATATTGCAAATACAATAGTGATCTCGCCATTATAAAACTCTATAAAAGATTGGATATTATCTGTGATTGGATATTTTTTAAACTAACTAACTAACTAACCATCACGCCGTTTCCCCGCAGGGGTAGGCAGAGAGGACGGACCGCCAAACAACTCGATCTTGGCATACACTTCTTGCTTCATTCACATTCATACAACGTCTCATACATTCTCTTCTGTTATTCCGACTTCTGACATGGCCCGACTCGAGTATTTGATTCACTTGATCGTGCCACGTCTTCCTTGGACGTCCCCGCTTCTTCTTCCATTCACATTCGCGTCATATATTCTCCTTACACTCCTTTCTTCATTCATTCGCTCTACATGCCCAAACCATCTAAGCGTCCCTTTCTTAATCTTGCTCACTACGCTTACATCAGCCTTGCATTCTTTACGAATCTCAATATTTTTCACACGATCATACATGGTTTTACCACACATCTGTCTCAGAGATCTCATTTCTACAGCATTCAGTCAACTTTCATCCTTCCTCTGCCAGTTCCATGCCTCACTGCCATACATCAGAGTTGGTATCAGCACTCCATTGTGGACTGCTAGCTTCGCTTCTTTGGACAACTTTTTGTTTGCGCCAACCGCGTTCAGTCCTTCGTTAATGGAGTTTCCTGCATTCACCCTTCTTTCAATATCCCTATCAGTCTTTCCATCTCTCGTAAACATACTTCCCAAATACACAAACTCGTCTACCTGCTCCTAGTATTCATCATTCACAACTATATTACACTATATTTTTTAACATGTATAGTATTATAGTAGTTAAACTAGTATAATAGTTAAACTTTATAATGCCTTACCAAATCAATTAAAAAAAAATACAGAATAAATATCATTAAAAATAGAGTCAAAACATGGCTGATAAATGAGTGATTATGAACTTGCAAACTATATAAAATCAAATTAAGATAAACGGATTTTTAATAAAAAAAAAGTGCAGGCCGCCTCAGACCAGGAAACCTTAGTGAGGAGGACTGTGAATGCTCTGACTTTGTACTTTTATTATAATAACATGCTTTACTTACTCACTGTTCTTATATTTATGCTATGTACTTGGAAATTATTACTAAAGTCACATACGTGTAAAATCTTTAAATAGAAACTAATAAAAAAATAGAATTGTGACAGTGACCAGTGGAGGTTTTGTGAGGCGAAATATGCACCAGATGATAAGAAGAAACCTTGTGGAGAAAACATGGATTAGGGGTAAGTTTTTGGAATACCATCTGCCCTTCCTGTCATGCCGCAAAATTAGGAAAGTCGATTGCTATTTTAAAAGGTGATAATGATAAATTTAAGAACCAGCGCATATATAATATTTATAAATCGATTAGTTTGCACAAACGGCAAACAAATTAACAAATTTTATTATTGGTTTAAACAAATTGGACGGCTACTACAATGGGTTAATACAAATAAATAAAACAATATGTGACTAACCTTTGAACTATCAACCCTTTCAATTGATTTCAATATTTCTCCACTATGAATTTTGAAGTCATGTCTTAAATTAATGAATTCGAGTGGTTTAGTTTTATTGAAAGCTGTGAATGAAAGTTGCGACAGTTTCATGACGGCTAATTTACAAGTTTCTCCAGGCGGATTGGATCGGAACTGCGCTATCTGTCTTTTTTCGTAATCGTTGACGATCAGGGCCCAGTCAAAGTTGAAGCTTTGCGTGGTGACTCCGATGATGTTCTTGGTGCCGACGCAGATGACAAGGTGTTTGAGGGTTGTCTGGTCAGAGTCGAAGGAGTCGGGCCCCCGGGCCAGGCCGCACATGGAGTACCAGATGTCGGTCTTCTCTATGGACGGAGTCTGGTCTTCCATGTCGGAGTTCTTCGTGTCGAGGATGAGGACTTTGTACGGTGTCAGACGAGGTCCTGTATATTTAAAACACGAAGGCATGTACATTTACAGTTCTGTTGATAAATAATATCAATTAGGCACTTGGGTGCTCGGGCACTTAAGCATTTTTGAAGATAAATATCAGAGCATCTAGTTGGATGAACATATTATCTATATTCCATGCCACAATAACAAACATGGAGTTAGATGTTTAGAAAATAAATTGCACGGCTGAAGGATGTAAAGGAAAGGTTTCCAACCGGTCGATGGCGGAGTAAAATTTGGCAGATCCTGGTAATTATGATTGTGAATTTTTAAAATAATTTTAATTTACAACCATAGATAAAAAAAAATCCTGGTCGTAGGACAAAGTGGTTTTGCTAGATTTGCGCTTAACAGTTAATGGAGCGGGTTTAATGGTCAACATTTTTAAAAGGTTAAAACAGTAACAACCAATTTTTTAATTTGTTAGAAGTGTTATGCATATGAAAATGAAGATAAAAAGTGGCTCCCAATCTTCGTAAAGTGTCATTTTATCAGTGAATAAAGATGTATGACTTTAAATATCTTTGAGTCTTCAGTTTAAGCCATACTCCTTAAAACTACTCAAATGGTGCTTAAGCTCCTCTGATCCTGAGCATCTCTAACATCAAGTTAATTGGATAGGTGATTTGAGTTAAAAAATGTTTATGAAGTATTTATTTGTCGATACAGAGACGGTTTGCATAACTCCCGTCAACACTCGGGCCATAGGCCCATTGTGCTATCTCTCATTTTACTTTATTCCTTTGACAGTAATCCGGTACCTTTGATAAACTCCATCAGGGTTGTCATTGGACATTCGGTTATGTCTCTTGGTCCCACAAAATGTCTTCTCAGGTTGCTGAGCCTTTTTCTCATCGAGGCGGGACATTGGCACCATAGGTGAATTGGAGTCTCTTCATTCTCTTCTCATTTCCTGCATCTATTGGTGTTTTACACTCCCAATAGATGCATCTGTATCCTGAGGTGGCAGTGTCCCTCAGTCCCCTCGGTGAGTTTCAGTCCATATTGAGTAGTTGCCTGGTTTGTCTGGGGTTAGGTCCGTTTATGAGAGCTATATATATATAAAGTAAATAAATAAGTACAAACCTTGAAAATTGAGACACACCGCAAGCTGGTTTACATACTTCCCAATACTGATAGCCAAGATTCTACCCGGCAGGATATATTTCTTGGGTTGTTCCAGCAGGATGGGCTTCAGGTCCGACATCTCCTGGAGATAGTCCGCGGCAACATCGTGGAACTCCGCCAGAGCAGCCAGGTGAGGAGGCAAGGGTTCCTTGGTGTACATCTCCACAACCTTCTCGAGTTCTTCGAGCTCTTTCTTGTAACCGTCAGCCTTGCACTGCTAACCAAACTCTCGGAAGGAGCGCTGCATCACGCTTTCCACGGTCACGCTCGTTGCCCTATAATTGAACAGAATGTGTAGTAAGCTCCGTCAATAACATGATTCATAAAACTGGAACGGTGTTCACTGAGAGGACGGAAGAAAACCAACAAAGAGGCTTCTCTATTGTATTGAATACCAGGAACGTTTACCTAAAATGTTAGAAGTGATATGGATCTTTATGTTTATGTGTTAGGTATTATTATTCTTATTTGACGATGATGCATCTATAGAAAAGGTTCTTTGAATTCTCTTGTTTATATAAAATCACTGTATAATTTAGCCCTGCAAAACCTACGGGAATTGCAGAGCTAAATTATTATTCCCACAACCACGGAACTTATACAATTAATATTTGACATTATGACGCATTTTAAAGTTCTTTGTTCCTTTAGTGTTCCCATGCATTCCTGTTTAGAGATTAGAATGATTACCCCTAATGACATGTGTAGGCACCATATATTTTTATCCCCACAAAAAGGGATGCCCTCGTTCAATAAGTCGGTTGTCTGCTAACTTTACATGTCAGTGTTTCATTTAAGAATCTATACTTAAGGTCTCTGAAGAGGAAGCTGGCTATTTAAAATTAATGTATGACCCGTAAATATTTATAATAAAAGAATGTTGAAAATAACATAATTAGGAACTTGGCTATATTTTCGAGTTCCCAAATGTTACAATACAGAACAGAAATGGACATTGTTAATGTACAGAGATTGCTGAGTGTACAGCTGGCATTTTTGTGAGAAACGCAGGAAATCTGAAATTTACAAACCTAATCAATCAATAGTAGACACTAAATCATCAGCCGAACTGCATCGGAGTGTGCCGAAGGCCATTGGAATTTGCCGAACGAGCGAGTGGATGGCGACGGAAAACGAAAGAGAGAAAGGAATGGGGGGCTGAAGCAGGCAGCCCGGCTGCTGCCCAGCTGTCACTGGACAGAAAAAAAGGAGCCAAAAGTATCAATAAGATGTTTTAAACGTGAAACCTGATGATAACAAGTGGAGGACAAAACATCAGCAATTCGTGGAAACGTAAAACCCAAGAATAGGTGCCGGAGTCAATGTCAACAGTCGGCTACCGAGAAGTGATGAATTCTACAGGAATGGCGAAAACTGGTATCAATATGCTGGCGGTTGGATTACAGAAGGTCTGGTTCAATAAACCAGTGGAGCTCAAGGATTATGGTTGATCAATAAATAAATTGAGCCCAGGGATTATGGTTGATCAATAAATAAATTGAGCCCAGGGATTATGGTTGATCAATAAATAAATTGAGGCCAGGGATTATGGTTGATCAATAAATAAATTGAGCCCAGGGATTATGGTTGATCAATAAATAAATTGAGGCCAGGGATTTTGGCCCCATCATCATATTAAAATAAATGTATGTCACAATTAAATTTAGATAATCAAGAAACACTCTCTCTCTCTCTCTCTCTCTCTCACTTACTATCATAATATTAAGGATTGCAATTAATGTATATTTTCCATGCAATGGTTAGTTTAATATACTCATTTTTTAAATCCATCCATTTGAATATTTTATTACAAACTTTCCCCTTTGCAAACATGATGACGATTTCAGAATAAAATAATACTACCCCCACATAACTTGCTGATGCAATAGTCTCAAACTTGTATTCACATTACGGTACAACAAATTGGAGGGAAACATCATAGCCATAAGCGTAAAGAATTGGAGAGAAACACCGCAAGCACAAGCCTAAAGAATTGGAGGAAAACACCATAGCCATAAGCGTAAAGAACTAGAGGGAAACAGTGCAGCCATAAGCGTAAAGAACAGGAGGTAAACATCGCAGCCATACGCGTAAAGAGTTGGAGGGAAACACCATAGCAATAAGCGTAAAGAACAGGAAGGAAGCAGCATATGACTGGAGACATATTGTTTGAATTATTAATTTCTATAATTACCTGAGTAAGCTCAGCATTGTAGAATAGGTGACTCTGAACTGCGATGATAACTTCGTAGGTTTGCCCTGCATCATGGCTTTGAGGGTATGACTGTCGGGGACATCTTTCTTGCGCAGGATTATGACAGCGCCGGTGTCATCGAGACCTAAATAATTAAATATTGTTACATGTTTGTACACAATTCAACTGATTAACCCTTTAACCGCGGCTGACATACATACATGCTTGTAATTTCGAAAAATAAGTTCACTGATAAGCCACACATATATCTGCGATCGACAAAATTATAAATAAAAATTATTTTGCTTGTAAAAAAACAGTCATAAATGAAAAATTTTAACGAGTCGCGAAGTGTGGATATCTAATCTGATTTGTTGAGCGATGTACGGATTAAAATAATTATTCCACATATTCACCATCTGTCCTGTTTTCCTTTTTTATTTCTAATTAATAGTTTTTACTTCCTTTCCATAAAGTATAGCAATGTTCTAATCTCTAACGAATCTCAAACCAGACAGAACCAAACATAAAATTCTTAATAATCAACTAAATGTGTCCAATAGCCCAATATTAGGTATATTCCCTATAATCTCGTAAAATTTCCCATCCCATAATCACCTGTTCAGTTATTCCTTGGTATTCCATTATGTACACTTCTGTCTCTTTCGCTCGGTTATTATGTCAGATTTCTATTTCATGCTATCTCATGTTTTCTTTGTTCTATGTTATGTTCTGTCTTATTCTATTTTGTATATATAAACACACACTATGTATTTTTGATCAGTTTAATTTTTGTACCCTGAAGATGCTTATGTTAAGCGAAACCGGTCGGTCGTAATAAAATTAAATAAAATTCTCGTGGTTACAAACAAAGTTATTGTTTTATTTTCATTAAATAAAAATGATCCAGAGAAGTGAAAAGAGTTGTCTGTACACTCTGTGATAGCGATAAATCTAACAAGAGAAAAATAAAACAAATAACATGTTCATGTTCGTTATCATTTCTTATCCGCCGATTTACCTATTTGGATAATACACATAATGTTGTCTGAGATATTTTACAAATCACTAAATGTACATGAATAAAAACTAAATTACCTTTGGGTCCATACTCTTTCTTGAATGCAGAAGAGCGATCTTTTTTGGCCTGCACGGCCATCTCAAAACCTCTTTGGACAAACACTCCGTCTTGGTTTACGATTAAGAATCGTTCATCCTTTGAGCTACCACTGAAACCTGAAGACAAATTAAACAAATTCACAATACAATAACACATACATTATCATCAAACATTTCTTCAAAATAGCATAACCTTTCATTTTTTTTAGAATGTAGAAGTTATCTCATATGTATCTGCAATTTTCGACAGGTACAAGATTTACCGCATTTTTCTAGGGCCCAGTGTTGCTATTAGTTAAATATTACTGATACAAAAAATGAAAAAAATTATATCGAACTCAGGTAGTAACTCGTGTTGGCTAGTAAATTATTGTTGGCCAATGTTGCCATCATCAAATTATTATAAATAAATAAATTATTAAAATGAACGCGGATAGTAATTCGCTTTGGTCACAAAGGTATAACAAAGAAAGTCACCTGTGTAAAGGTAGTGACACAGAGGTACGGGTCTCTTGAGGGTGGACACTACATAACACCTTCCTCTTTTTGGTTCTGCCCACCCAATCTGCAAATTCCAGCGTGTTAGGGACGGTGGCACTCAACATCACAATGCTGACGTGAGGCGGCAAGAGGATCAACACCTCTTCCCAGACGTAGTCTCGCTGTAGGGAGAGTGTAAGTAATTTTTAAAAATCCATTTAGAAAATATAATCTACAATAACCAAATGACCGGTCAGTGGCTGAGTTGGCATTGCATCTAGGTCCCACCCAGGCGTCGTGAGTTCAATTCCTCGGCTGGCTAAGTCCTCCATCACAACATAAGCAACATCTTCCGCTAACTGTGATGGTAGGAGATTTTCAAATGTTGTCAGGTTATCCGTAACCTGGGAACGTTTGTCTTTTTTTTAAATAAAAAAATAACATAAAAGATTTTAGAAGAAAGATTAGGTGATAGATAGGTTGTGCTAAATCGGATATTCAAAGACGCTGCCAATGGATAAGCAACAACAACAATGAAAAATAAAAACATGGTACAAAAAATGTTAGGTTAGGTTTTGATTATGGAAATCAACCATGAATTAATTATGTAGTAACAAACCTCTGCATTGTTAATATAATGGACTTCATCAAAGATGGAGTACTCCAGGTCTCGGACAACATCGGAGCCGCGGTATAACATGGAGTGCAGGATCTCCGTAGTCATGACGAGGCAGCTGGCAGTGGTGTTGATCTGCAGGTCCCCTGTGATTAGCCCCACATCTCCAAATGTCTGCGAGAAATCTCGGTACTTCTGATTGGACAGAGCTTTGATCGGAGAAGTGTAAACAGTCCTGTAAAAGCATTCAAATCAATGTTTTATTCAATATCTCACATAGTAATTGGATATTTGCTCATTAAAGATACGAAATGTCTTGTCAATAGAAAAGTCATATGTAATAAAGTGCAAAATCAATAAATTTTATGTCGGTGATGATTGAGGATAACGTCTGTGGCAGAGCGGGAAGTTAGTTCTGTTGCTCAATCCAAGAAGCCAGAGAGCATTAAAGAAATGAGCCAAAATAAGAATATGCATAGGTATTATTATTTATTGTAAACTAACCTGGTGAAGTGTTTCTTTTACAGCGCTATGGCATATTCAGCGACAACAGTTTTACCCGCTGAAGTATGTGCTGCCACAAACATGTGGCCCCCTTCTTCCAGTTTTAGAATGGCCTGGAATTATGACATTAGTAATCAAATTATAAATAAATATGTTTCACATTTTGATATACAGGGTCTGTCGCGAAACTCTCGAGAATTTTTTTTTCCAGACAATTTATTGCTAATAAACGTACAAATATTCTTCAAAATACGCCCCTTGGGTGTCAATACACTTTTTGTAGCGTTTCTTCCAGTCTTAGAAGGCACCCTGGAAGGCAGAAGACGGAACCCCCTTAAGGCACTTTGTCGAAGCGGTTTTCACACCATCCAACGTCTCCAAATAGCGTTCATTTAGGCTTCGCTTGATGCGGGGGATTAAAAAGAAGTCGGGACTATATGGCGGTTGCGGCAGTGTCGCCACAACTTGCTTAGTGAGGAACTCCTGGACGACAAGAGCTGAGTGTAAGGGGGCATTGTTGTAATGCAAAATCCAGGTGTTGGCAATCTCCTTTTGAACACGGCGAATCCTTTCGCGCAACTGTTTCTTTGTCATGTTGCACTTCTCCACTATTAAGCGGACACTGAGACGACGATCAGATTGTAACACTTCCCTCATTTTTGTGACATTGACATAGTTTTGGAACGCGCACATCGTCTTCAATTGATTCCCGACCATTTTGAAATTGTTTGTGCCACTCGTAAACTCTTGCCTGTGACATGGGTTCATCTCCGAAGGCTTTCCGAATCATCGCCAGGGTCTCGATACCGGTTTTTTTCAGCCGAACACAGAATTTGATGGCTGCCCGCTGCTCCAGCAAATGTTGCATCTTGGTTTCCGACGCAACGACAAAACACACTTTGTGCGGATCACTGTGCAAGCTCTACCGTTGCTCGGAGAGGATTGAGCAGTGGCGCGTTTGGTAGCTGCGACTTCCCCCTACCATCCCCACCACTCGGCGCATCGAGCTACCCCTTCTAGCGCAGTCAGGAATTTTTTTCTCGATACTTTTGCGACAGACCCTGTAGTATTGGTAAGCATTGAAATCAATCATGTGTGTTTAAATGGTGTTTTAAAAATAAGCGGGATAGCTGTTATGATAGACCCTGACCCAAAATAGAGAAATCTGGAAGGATGGAAAGGAGACTAATTTTTTTATTTATTTTTTTTTATAGGAATACCGCACAAGAGTCTCAACTGTTCCCAGCCGTCTGGAGCCAGTGAGACTATGGCATCCCCTTGGGGAATGTTATGAGGCTGAAGGTATTGGGGAGGGGAAGGAGAAGGGGAAGTGAAAGGTGGGAAATACCTGGCTATTCAGATCTGGTCACCAAACACGGCTATAAGCCATTTCAAGCAACGTTTCAATTCTGAATTCGGTCTTTCACCAGGGCGATACTGAGAGTATCTTCCACTTTGGATAATATGCACCAATGGGCATACTAAAACCTGAAAAGACGAAAAAGCTTATTGCTAATATTGGACGGTAAATTTTGCATAGAGATATAAAAAAACTTTGACATTTAGGAAAGTTTCAGTAAAAAATATTTTGGGCAAACGATACTACTACGAGATAGATTGGATTTACAAATCAAGACCGAGTGCGTGTCCCAGTGGAAACAACCCAGAGGCAGACCGAGGAAGAGATGTGATTAATTTTTTGGAAGAAGATTGTATCAAAAATTGCTATTGACTGGAGCCAGTGGAGAATATTTGTGGAGTACGTCAAATCCCGCCCTGGGATGTAGCAGCATGATGATGGATTTGAGAATATGAAAACTTCACCTGTTTCTGGAAAGTATCCAATTCAAATGGGAAAGTGTGAGCCATGTCAGGAATTTTCTGCTCAAAGTCATCCACGGGTTTGGTGACATCGAGCATCTCTGTCCATTCCGTCATCCCTATGGAGGTTTTGATCTCCACCTTGGAAATTTCCAGGACAGGCAAATCCGGAACAGTCTTGATGGGCTGAATGATGCACTCTTCATGCATCATCTCCCTTGTCTTTAGAAATGATTCTTTCTTCACCAATCAGGGTGACACCATCATCATCGAAAAACAGTGGAAAATAGCTCTCATCAGCACATGTAGGAATGGATAGTAATTCTGTAAAATAAAATGTGATTCATTTCTGTTAATACATAAAAATAAATACATATGCACACATGTGTAATATGTAAGAGTGTTGATTATCCAATAATATTTACTAATTGGGACCGGCGGTATTTCGTACAATCAAACGTATGTATAATGTGTATAAATAAAATATACATATTTCTATTCATGATCTGTTGACCATGCTCCATAGCCCAGTGATTAAAAAAATATACACATTAAAAAGAAAGACAACGGGTTATGAATAACCTGACAATATTTGAAAATCTCCTACTACCATCACAGTACGTGGAAAATGTTGCTTGTGTCTTAATGGAGGACTTAGTCAACTGAGGAATTAAACTCAAGACGCCTGGGTGGAAATCAGACGTGATGTCAACTCAGTCATCGACCGGTCATTTCATATGAAACTGACAAGTTCTTCAGAATAGAAACGTGTTAGGGGGCAGCTGGCGAAATTGGCATGCTATAATACAGCAGATTGGGTTATCTTAGGTTTCTATCCATCGTCAAGCATATCGGGACATAATAATCTTGTACGTTTTATCTTTTCTTCATACAGTGAAACACTCTCAAAAAGTGTTTCAAGGAATGGGAAAAAAACTTCATATATGGGAAGACTTCTAATATGAGTTCCATATTAGATTTTGATAATTCTTAGGTGTGAAACCAATTTATCAATGTTGATGTCCCTGGGAAGACTTACTAGGTAGAATATGTGGAATGTGGAATAAATATGTATGTGAACCAAATTTTTTGATATTTGTTATTGCTTTTACAATGTTTTGGTGAATTGTTAAGTGCTTTTGTAAAAAAAAATGTTTATTTTTGTAGAAATGTGCTCTTTCATTTGTATGCATGCCATATGCAAAGTGGATTTGCTATAACATGTTTTATCTTATCTTTACATTCTTAGTATTATGTACATACGTTGCCCCATAAAATGGACAGGGGCATCCTCAACATCGGCGCGTCTTGAAAGACAAAGTCTCGCTCCAGCTCGTAGCCGGCGGGCAGGAAGGCCAGCTGGTTGGGCATGCCTTGCGTGGCCAGGTGCAGGGGCAGCGGAGGGCGCTGCATGCTCAGGTCCTCGCGCCGGTGGCTCTGGTAGGACACCACCTCTTTCCAATCCACGATCTGGCCATCAGTGTCGCGGATTGGCTGGAAATGTTACACAAGACATTTAAATAAGTTCATTGTGAACATAGATAATAGAAACAAGGGAGATGGGCCGTGAAGTATTATTAGGATGAAACAGCACGCAAATAAGTGCCGTAAACATCCTCCATCATACTACTGCAAATCATATCTATGCACAGTGGCATGGCGCCCCACCTTTGTCTCTACCTACACACCAAACACATACCTAACTTTCCTGCCTGCATAACCCTACGGAAAAACGGCATGATGGTTCATTTAATTAGTTATAAAAATAGCCTACCTGAAGTCTGGCGCGCACGGGAACACTCTGACAGTGGAACGGGCTCGAAATGTCAACATCCCGGGGCCGCACATTGTGCAATTTGGCCAGAGGGAAGACGTTCAGTTGGTTGTCCCAGACGAAGTTAGGGAAAGCAACTCCAGAGGTTGTGTAAGAGGTTCCTGGGCCTGCAATGGACGGAATCCGCTGAAGTAATCCAGGAAAGGGACGCCCGGAGGCGCGATGTATGAGACGATGACTGCATGAATGTGAAAGAAGTAATGAAAGTGTGCCAAGACAAGTTGCGTAGTGATCCATCCTGCCTGCATAAACCTACGGAAAAACGGCATGATGGTTCATTTAATTAGTTATAAAAATAGCCTACCTGCAGTCTGGCGCGCACGGGAACACTCTGACAGTGGAACGGGCTCGAAATGTCAACATCCCGGGGCCGCACATTGTGCAATTTGGCCAGAGGGAAGACGTTCAGTTGGTTGTCCCAGACGAAGTTAGGGAAAGCAACTCCAGAGGCTGTGTAAGAGGTTCCTGGGCCTGCAATGGACGGAATCCGCTGAAGTAATCCAGGAAAGGGACGCCTGGAGGCGCGATGTATGAGACGATGACTGCATGAATGTGAAAGAAGTAATGAAAGTGTGCCAAGACAAGTTGCGTAGTGGTCCATCCTGCCTGCATAAACCTACGGATAAACGGCATGATGGTTCATTTATTTAGTTATAAACATAACCTACCTGAAGTCCGGCGTGCACGGGAACACTCTGACAGTGAAACAGGCTCGAAATGTCAACATCCCGGGGCCACACATTAATAATAATAATAATAATTGGATTATTTCTATAGCGCCGTTTTCGTGAGAAAATCACCTCAAGGGCGCTTGTGCGATCCTTCCCAGTTATGAATAGAGAGCCTCTCCGAATTCAGTAATAAGTCCCTCAGTTCGTCTTCTGTGTCGTCGATAACCGGTGGAATCTGTTGACAGACGTGCCACAAAAATGTACCAAAATGCCGGGGATTAACGTAATATTATGTTTTTCAATTAATTATAAACACTTTCATTGTTCTTCGTTGATCTTTGGCTGTCATTTTAATGGCAGTATTTCAAGAATTAAACGCTTAATACCTAGACTAATAATTGTATGAATTTTGAGAATGACAATCTGTCCACAGATAAAGCGATGTTTTGACGTTTCATTTTTGACAGCTGGGCGAGATTGTATCTATGACTTTGCGGAATGTGTCGTGTTTGAATTTTGTGATATCGTAAAATTCCGCGTTATTTGATAAAAAAAATTTATGGATCGTGTTTTTTTTTATTTCTACTAATTTCGTTTGTCTGTGCAAAATAGCTGTCACTTACCTTGAAACTGACCGTGGCAGTTTCGAATTTTTCCGTGTTCGGTCGGTCGTGCCGGTGCTTTCAATAGCTGTCATTTAGTTGATTGTTTTTGTTTGCGTACTTCTGTCATCATATCATTATTGTGGATGGATATCGATTATTATGGTGTTTGGTGTGCTTGTTCCCGTGGCTGCAGGCTATATCGCAGGATACTTTACGAGGTTTGTCGTCCATTGTTTAATCCTAAAACGAACGATATAAATGTGAAATGTGCGACGCTGTTCGAACGACGGCGTCTTCCGCTCGTTTCGCAAAATTGAACGTCTCTTAGTCGGAGTCTTTCTACAACTGTGACATCTGTTAATCTGTATTTCTTTTATTTATTACATTTAAAGCAAATCCCTTTGTGTTTTCAGCGAGACTTCTTGTTTGCTTGTTGCCACATACCACAGTTGAATTTGGAAAATACCAGTGCCAGGAGGTCAGGAATTTGTTCCTAGTAAAACTTCAGAGGTACGTTTTTAATTACTTTCAAATGTAACTATTACTTGGAATTAAAAATTTTGGTAATTTTACACAATTCCGCTTCAGTAGAAAAATGCATAATTTAGAAAAAAGAAATATACTGTTAGGTTAATAAAAATAAATAAAAAATAATTGCACATGCGGATTTTCAAAATATTTCACTTTATTTTTTACTTTACGTAAATCAAAATACGTAAATATGTAAAATTGACGCCATCTTTAATGTTGTTCAAAACATCGTCAAAACATTGTGGGTGCAGAGGTGGAATTATTACATTGGACGAATGTGAATAAAGCAAGGAGTGTGTGTTGAGACAGTTATGTGACAATCTGCCTTCTCTACCCACATCTGGTGAGAATCGGCCCGATATTTAGTTCATTTTATTTATTATAATACACAGGTTTACAGAAATAATTTTATTATGATACAATGCGTTTGGACTATGTTTATTATTGTCACTATTTGATTACAACCACATATATTACTGTTATATTTTTAATTTTTGCATATGATATAATCAGCGTAAAAACCATTTACATTCCAGAAAGCACCCTGCTCCCATGGCCCAACCTTGAAATAGCAGCCTCTGGACCGATCTAAACACCCTTGGACACGTCATACGGGCCTCGCAATACACCCAGCGTCCGATGCGCGACTCCATTCTCCGAATTCATGGGTAAATGTAAAACAATATTTATACTACAGTAACCACAGTAATTCCAAATCCAGAGGACCTCAAAAACCAAATTTAGAATTAAAAAATACTTCTAATAATAATTTAAATTCTGATCTGACAAATCAGATTACCAGTGCAGTAGACCCGTCTGATTCATATTTACGAAATAAATTCACTGGCAAAGAGACGTGTATATGCTAAATTAACATTATTTAATAAAAAAGTGTATCATTTTTAATAAAAAAGTATTTCATTTTTGTGTATTTTCACTGAAAAATCAAGTTCCGCAACAGGCCAGTAAATTCATAATACGAGTAAAAGTAAATTCATAATACGGGATATTCTCATGTAGATCTTAATTTTGCGACCTATTGACAGAGCATCGAGATGTTAGAAATGTATTTTTTTTAGTGTTTACCTCTAGTCAAGGAATTGACATCCAGTCATTACAAGTGCTCCTTCTTCGTAATATTCTCTACACGTTCCTGCCGCCTCTACGAGTTCCTCTACAATTCCAAAGAGCCTTTTTCAAGGCATTGTCACATTACGTAAAATTCCCAAATGCCCTTTTCAAGGCATGTCACATTATGTAAAATTCCCAACTACCCTTTTCAAGGCATTGTCACATTACGTAAAATTCCCAACAGCACTTTTTAACGCAAATTTTTTTGCATCCTTCAATAATGTTCCCCGACCGACCGACCGACCACAGACAAGCAGTAGACAAGGCCAACAGCGGTCGACACACTAGTTGTTGCTGTCTCCCACTAAAGAGAGGAGGAGACCAGATGGAGTGTGTTTATAATGCCTCTTACTCCCGGTCCTGCCACAGACCCGCCCACTTCAAGGGCACCACACCGACGGAGGATAGCAAGTACTGCCACTTTCCATCAGCCTCACAATACATCACGCATTAAAAGCAAAATTCTTTTCACTGTATATGTATTTATCTTGCCTTTTTTAAAAAAATAAATACACTGGTTCTCAGAAA
Source organism: Halesus radiatus (assembly GCA_022606495.2). Classification (NCBI taxonomy): domain Eukaryota; kingdom Metazoa; phylum Arthropoda; class Insecta; order Trichoptera; family Limnephilidae; genus Halesus; species Halesus radiatus. The sequence continues at coordinate 68,924 of JAHDVE020005868.1, read as the reverse complement.
TAATGAAGAAATAATAATATGATACAATATCCAGACTATGACTATTTTCACTATTTGAAAGCTATTATTACTGTTTTTAACCTATGCACATGATATAACCGGCGTAAAAACCATTCCAGAAAGCACTCTGGTCCATGGCGTAACCAAACAATATTCTGATGCCCTACAAGTCCACAAGCATACCGCAAGCAGACTGCACGCAGACCACAGACAGTCCACATACAGACCACAAGCAGTCCAAAAGCAGTCTACATTCGGTCCACATGCAGTCCACGAGCAGTCCACGAGCAGTCCACGAGCAGTCCAGATGCAGTCCACAAGCAGTCCGCAAGCAGTCCACAAGCAAACTAATGGTTAGTAAATTTTGGTTTATTTAAAAATTTTCTTTAAAATTTGTTTAAAATTTTCCTTGACGATACAAACAGTTCATGAGCAGTCTACATGCAGTCTACAAGCAGAACACAAGCAGACCACAAACAGTCCACATGCAGTCCACATGCACTCCACGAGCAGTCCACGAGCAGTCCACATGCCGTCCACATGCAGTCCACAAGCAAACTAATGGTTAGTAAATTTTGGTTCGTTTAAAATTTTCCTTGTCGATACAAACAGTTCATAAGCAGAATACATGCAGTCTACAAGCAGAACACCCACAAACAGTCCACATGCAGTCCACATGCGGTCCACATGCAGTCCACGAGCAGTCAACTCGCAGTACACATGCAGTCCACACGAAGTCCACAAGAAGTCCACAAGCAAACTAATGGTTAGTAAATTTTGGTTTATTTAAAAATTTTCTTTAAAATTTGTTTAAAATTTTCCTTGACGATACAAACAGTTCATGAGCAGTCTACATGCAGTCTACAAGCAGAACACAAGCAGACCACAAACAGTCCACATGCAGTCCACATGCGGTCCACATGCACTCCACGAGCAGTCCACGAGCAGTCCACATGCCGTCCACATGCAGTCCACAAGCAGTCCACAAGCAAACTAATGGTTAGTAAATTTTGGTTTGTTTAAAATTTTCAAGGCATTGTCATATTATGTAAAATTCCCAACTGCCTTTTTCAAGACATTGTCACACACATTATCTAAAATTCCCAACTGCCTTTTTCAAGGCATTGTCACATTATGTATAATTCCAAACAGCACTTTTCAATGCAAATTTTTTGCATTCTTCTATAATGTTCCCCAACCGACCACGAGCAGTCCAAAAGCAGTCTACATTCGGTCCACATGCAGTCCACGAGCAGTCCACGAGCAGTCCACGAGCAGTCCACATGCAGTTCACGAGCAGTCCACGAGCAGTCCACAAGCAAACTAATGGTTAGTAAATTTTGGTTTGTTTAAAATTTTCCTTGTCGATACAAACAGTTCATGAGCAGTCTACATGCAGTCTACAAGCAGAACACAAGCAGACCACAAAAACTCCACAAGCAGTCCACAAGCGAACTAATGGTTAGTAAATTCTGGTTTGTTTAAAATTTTCCTTTAAAATTTGCTTACAATTTTCCTTGTTGATACAAACAGTTCATGAGCATTCTACATGCAGTCTATAAGCAGAACAAAAGCAGACCACAAACAGTCCACATGCAGTTCACATACCGTCCACATGCAGTTCACACGCAGTCAAACTAATGGTTAGTAAATTTTGGTTTGTTTAAAATTTTCCTTTAAAATTTGTTTAAAATTTTCCTTGTCGATACAAACAGTTCATGAGCAGTCTACATGCAGTCTACAAGCAGAACACAAGCAGACCACAAACAATCCACATGCGGTTCATACGCAGTCCACGAGCAGTCCTCGAGCAGTCCACACGCATTCCACACGCATTCCACACGCAATCCACAAGCAGTCCACGAGCAGTCCACAAGCAAACTAATGGTTAGTAAATTTTGGTTTGTTTAAAATTTTCCTGTAAAATTTATTTAAAATTTTCCTTGTTGATAAAAACAGTTCATAAGCAGTACACATGCAGTCTACAAGCAGAACACAAGCAGACCACAAACAGTCCACATGCAGTCCACATGTGGTTCACAAGCAGTCCACAAGCAGTCCACAAGCAAACTAATGGTTAGTAAATTTTGGTTTGTTTAAAATTTTTGTTTAAAATTTTCCTTGTCGATACAAACAGTTCATAAGCTGTCTACTTGCAGTCTATAAGCAGAACACAAGCAGACCACAAACAGTCCACATGCGGTCCACATGCAGTCCACGAGCACTCCACGAGCACTCCACGAGCAGTCCACATGCAGTCCACAAGCAAACTAATGGTTAGTAATTTTTGGTTTGTTTAAAATTTTCAAGGCATTGTCATAGTATGTAAAATTCCCCACTGAGTTTTTCAAGGCATTGTCACACAGATTATGTAAAATTCCCAACTGCCTTTTTCAAGGCATGTCAGATTATGTAAAATTCCCAACTGCCCTTTTAAAGGCCTTGTCATATTATGTAAAATTCCCAACTGCCTTTTTCAAGGCATTGTCACATTATCTATAATTCCAAACAGCACTTTTCAATGCAATTTTTTTTTCATTCTTCAATAATGTTCCCCAACCAACCAACCGACCACGAGCAGTCCAAAAGCAGTCCACATGCGGTCCACATGCAGTCCACGAGCAGTCCACAAGCATTCCACAAGCAAACTAATGGTTAGTAAATTTTGGTTTGTTTAAAATTTTCTTTTAAAATTTGTTTAAAATTTTCCTTGTCGATACAAACAGTTCATGAGTAGTCTACATGCAGTCTACAAGCAGAACACAGCAGACCACAAACAATCCACATGCGGTTCACACACAGTCCACGAGTCCACAAGCAAACTAATGGTTAGTAAATTTTGGTTTGCTTAAAATTTTCCTGTAAAATTTGTTTAAAATTTTCCTTGTTGATAAAAACAGTTCATAAGCAGTACACATGCAGTCTACAAGCAGAACACAAGCAGACCACAAACAATCCACATGCGGTTCACATGCAGCCCACGAGCAGTCCACACGCATTCCACACGCAGTCCACACGCAGTCCACACGCAGTCCACACGCAGTCCACAAGCAATCCACAAGCAAACTAATGGTTAGTAAATTTTGGTTTGTTTAAAATTTTCCTTTAAAATTTTTTTTAATTTTTCCTTGTTGACACAAACAGTTCATGAGCAGTCTACATGCAGTCTACAAGCAGAACACAAGCAGACCACAAACAATCCACATGCGGTTCACACGCAGTCCACGAGCAGTCTACGAGCAGTCCACACGCATTCCACACGCAGTCCACCAGCAGTCCACAAGCAAACTAATGGTAAGTAAATTTTGGTTTGTTTAAAATTTTCCTGTAAAATTTGTTTAAAATTTTCCTTCACGATACAAACAGTTCATAAGCAGTACCCATGCAGTCTACAAGCAGAACACAAGCAGACCACAAACAATCTACATGCGGTTCACACGCAGACCACGAGCAGTCCACGAGCAGTCCACACGCATTCCACACGCAGTCCACAAGCAGTCCACAAGCAAACTAAGGGTTAGTAAATTTTGGTTTGTTTAATATTTTCCTATAAAATTTGTTTAAAATTTTCCATGTCGATACAAACAGTTCATGAGCAGTCTACATGCAGTCTACAAACAGAACACAAGCAGTCCACAAACTGTCCACATGCAGTCCACATGCAGTTCACGAGCAGTCCACGAGCAGTCCACATGCAGTCTACAAGCAGTCCACAAGCAGTCCACAAGCAGTCCACAAGCAAAATAACGGTTAGTAAATTTTTTTTTGTTTAAAATTTTACTATAAAATTTGTTTAAAATTTTCCATGTCGATACAAACAGTTCATGAGCAGTCTTCATGCAGTCTACAAGCAGACCACAAACAGTCCACAAGTAGTCCACATGCAGTTCACATGCAGTCCACAAGCAGTCCACAAGCAAACTAATGGTTAGTAAATTTTGGACTGTTTAAAATTTTCCTGTAAAATTTGTTTAAAATTTTCCTGTAAAATTTGTTTAAAATTTTCCTTGTAGATAACAGTTCATAAGCAGTATACATGCAGTCTACAAGCAGACCACAAGCAGATCACAAACAGTCCACATGCAGTCCACATGCGGTCCACATACAGTCCACAAGCAGTCCACAAGCAGTCCACAAGCAGTCCACAAGCAGTCCACATGCGGTCCACATGCGGTCCACATGCATTCCACGAGTAGTCCATATGCAGTCCACAAGCATTCCACAAGCAAACTAATGGTTAGTAAATTTTGGTTTGTTTTAATTTTTCCTTGTCGATAATTAGCACAAAAACGTGATTCCGAAGTCCTTGCATTGGCTCTGGGCAATTTACATAAGAAAATAAAATTTGACAGTTGTTTCTTCTAGTAGAGCGCTGGCAACATCAATTGAACTAAACTCATTACCAAGTCTGTGCAATCTTTGAATAGGTGAGTTCTCGAAATAATTATTTGAAGACGCTGGATTGTTATACAGATTGTTATATATATCTGTCTCGTATTACGGATAGATATGTGCAGGGTAATAAGGCTTGTTAAATCTAGGGCGTCCAATCTGCCATTTGCTATTTTGAGACTAAATCGACTAAACTAAATCGCTCACTGTGCGCCTAGATGATAAATCAGTTACGTTAAGTAAGTTCATTAAATTAAATCAAATGTATAATTAAGATTTTCGATTGGAATACCTAACTTGTAATTAATAAATCAAATAAATTTATGCTGCACTCTCTCAATTTTTTGTTGGTGTATCTTATATTGATTATATACGACGTTTTATTATTATTATCTTACTTGAGACAAGCCATAAACAGATTATCGGCTTTTTTGTAAACATTCGGGTTTGAATTACTTAGCCAGACTAAGTAAAGGCGAAGAGTAAAAATTAGAACGTTTTGTTTCATGATCCGCAATTCACTACGGTATATGGTTTAACCTTTTTTCTACGTTACTAAAATTAGCTGGTGGTGGTTCAATATATTGTATTTCGTGAACACTCCCTTTGTACTCCAGAGATGGCTTGCATTCGATGAAGTATGTACCCTTGAAAGGAAAAGTGATCGCATCAAAGGGAACCGTTTTTGCTTGAGAATATATTGTTTTATCACTAGCGGGTCTGCCGTTTCTGTACATTACAATCATTAAACTAATTTTGTTTCTTCTAGTCAAAGCTTTTAAATTCGTCTTTCAAGTCGAGATACCCGAGCCGATATTATACGCGAACATACGGCATTTATTACTACAATAACTAATTAACCATCATGTCTTGCATCAGCAGGGATAGGCAGAATGGATAGACCACCGTACAACTCTGTCTCGATATAGACTCCTTGCTTCATTCACATTCATATGTCGTATTATAACTCCAGTATGTATTTGATTTACTTGATTATGTCATATATTCCTCGGGTATCCCCGACTTATTATACCATTAGCTTCCGCGTCATATATTCTCTTTACACGTCTATCTTCGGTCATCCGTTCTACGTGCCAATACTATCTATGCGTCACTTTCTTAATCTTAACAATTACGGTGAAATCATTCCCATAATTTAAATTGATTACCATGAATGATAAAAATCATATCATGGTCGTAGGACAAATTGATTTTGCTAGATTTGTGCTTATCTGCAGTTTTGAAATATTAAAAAGGCAACAAAAAAACAGCTAAAATCCTTATAAAATTATTTTTAGAAGTTGATATCCATGAAAAAATTAAGGTAAAAAGTAGCTCCCAAACCCGAAATGGTTGGAAACCCTTCCATCCATGCGGCAAAAGCGTTTATTTGGAATAGGTTACGGCGTATTCCGAATGGTGTTGCAGTCGGGTGTTTAATTTTTCCGAAGCCGTTTTTCGAATAAGCGTTTCACGAGAAAGCGTTTTACAAGAAAGCGTTATTTGTAACGGGTTACGGCATTTCGCGTTCAGTTTTGCGGGAGGGTGTAACATTTTTAAAGCGTTTTGGGGCAACGGTCAGAGACGGAGTGTCGGGAAAAAACGTTTCACGCGAAAGCGTTTATTGTCAACGGTTTACGACGGGTTGGTAAAGAGTTGCGGGGAGCTGTTTTACATGCTTTGTGCGTAATTCTCCAGCGAATTGTGCTCCCTACTGGAATCATTTCGTGCGGATTTATTGCGGACTTAGTAACAGGTTTTTTTTAAACGGTTTTTCTAAATTCCTCAAAACAGTTGCAGCCGTTTCCGAACTTAAACGCTTTCGAAAAAACGGTTTCACGTTTTTCTTACTCACCTCTACTACGTACTGAGGCTGCAAGTTTTTGGTTTTGAATTTTTTATATTTTACTCTGGTTTGTGGGAGTTTTTAGCCAGTTTATTTCTGTTCCTAAAAATGATCGCGGTTATGATGAGGCCAACACTCCCCGCAGCACCTTTGAGATGTCGAAAATTGAAAACTCTTTGGCCAAGTTCTCAAAAATACCCAGAAATGTACAAAAATACAAAAATTTACTTAGATTTTAGACAGTCGTGGTATTATTGCAAGTGAACAAATTTGTGCAAACTACTGAAATCTCCGAGTTATTCACATTTATGGGGATTTTTGTTAACCATTGCTCAGGATTTTAAAAAAAAGGTAAAAAAAAAATCTTCACCCATACCAATATCTTCCTACATTTGTCAAAAATTCTGTGTATTTGGAGCTCTTAATTTTTTTCCTAGATCTATCTATCCCTAGATATGGCTCCCAATGACGCTGGCCTACAGACTACCTATTGTTTTCATCCGCAATAACTGAAGACACCGCATCGCAAGGTTCGGCCGTCTGACTGTCTGACTGTCCGTCTGTCCGACTGTCCGACTGTTCGACTGTTCTTTCCTTAAGCCATTGTTCGATTCCTTCCCACATTTTTCAATAAATAAATGATGGGCAAGTAGGATTTGTGTAAAAAAACGTCTGCAATTTATTATCTTGCGATCACCTACTGCACAATGAACTCAACTCTGTCATTTTTTATCAATAAGGAACTCCAGTCTAATTTTTTAAAAAATTTTTTTATGAATACTGACGTTCTAACTTTAATACCAGTATTTTTTTTTTTTTAAGGATAGTTTTCATAGTTAAAATAATTTTTAACTCTTACCACTCCATTATTTTTTAATATTTGTTGTCAGCCAACTCTAATTTAAATAATGTCAAAATATTAATTTATTGATAGGCAGTTACAAAAAGGTTATTTTATAGTAAAACAAAAACGGAAAACAGTCAAAATCTTATTAAAACGTGAATTTAAATGTTTTTTTATCGAATAATCACAAGAAACAACGTCACGTGTAAAGTTTTGCGCGCGAAAATACACCGCATGCGCACGTTTATCTTGTCGGCCGCCAGCCGACAACTGATTTGTAGCGTACAAATAGCGATGTCGGTTGGCACCTGACAAAGGAGTGGTAAGGGTTAAAGTTAAAATTTTTCAAAGCCCGCCAAAACGCACGAAATCACGCACGTGTTTCTTCAATTTTACGATCAATTTTTTGTGGAAAATCAGAGCCAATTATCTTGGAGCCACACTAGACAAAAAACTCACATGGATACCACACATCAAAAATACACTAACAAAAGCCCGGAAAACTTCCTGTGCTTTACGCCCACTACTACAATATACCTCAAAAACCTCTCTCAGAAATAAACTACTCATTTACAAATCACAAATACGCCCCGTTTTAACCTACGCCTCAGCCATTTGGGCCACATCCAACACAAAGCGACTCGAACAATTCCAAAATGTAATGCTCAGAAGATGCACCAAAAGTCCTTGGTTCGTCAGAAACAGTATAATTAATACAGGCACGAAAATCCCCCCCTGAGGAAACACATAGTCGAATTAGCCAAATCTTTTTTCTCCAAACTTGCTTCAAATCCGAACCCAATCATCAATTGTCTCGGGCGAATAAGACCCGGCGACAACCCAACCTACCCCCTCCCGATCTCCATAACACTCCCCCCTTGATGTGTGGGCTCTAATAAAAAAATTACAAAGAGCAACCAAAAATACAAAAAAAAATAGTATTAGAAGTTATGCAAAAAGAAGCCAATCCACCCGGCATGCAAAAAACATCCAACACTTCAAAAAAAACAAAATAATCAAAAAATACAAAAAATATAGTATTTAAAGTCCTATACGTTGCCATAGGCAGCCCACACATCGGGTAGAAAAAAACCATCCTTCAGGTAACCATCACCCTAAGTTAGCGAGAGAGAGAGATTGGGTTCTCTGCAACTCGCCCTCACCAATAGGACAAAAAAAAAAAGCAACTCGTCAGTCATCCAGCGACGCTTGAACCGACATCATCTCTGCTCCCCCGACCGCTCTACCTCGCTCTTCTTGAAAACTGACCTGCCTTCTTCTCCGACCCTCCGCTGACCCTTGGACTATCCCCCGGCGACAACCCAACCTACCCCCTCCCGATCTCCATAACACTCCCCCCTTGATGTGTGGGCACTAATAAAAAATTACAAAGAGCAACCAAAAATACAAAAAAAATAGTATTAGAAGTTATGCAAAAAGAAGCCAATCCATCCGGCATGCAAAAAACATCCAACACTTCAAAAAAAACAAAATAATCAAAAAATACAAAAAATATAGTATTTAAAGTCCTAAACCTTGCCATAGGCAGCCCACACATCGGGTAGAAAAAAACCATCCTTCAGGTAACCATCACCCTCAGTTTGCAAGTGAGAGAGATTGGGTTCTCTTCAACTCGCCCTCACCAATAGGACAAAAAAAAAAGTAACTCGTCAGTCATCCAGCGACGCTTGAACCGACATCACCTCTGCTCCCCCGACCGCTCTACCTCGCTCTTCTTGAAAACCGACCTGCCTTCTTCTTCTCCGAACCCCCGCTGACCCTTAGAGTATCCCCCGGCGACAACCCAACCTACCCCCTCCCGATCTCCATAACACTCCCCCCTTGATGTGTGGGCACTAATAAAAAATTACAAAGAGCAACCAAAAATACAAAAAAAATAGTATTAGAAGTTATGCAAAAAGAAGCCAATCCATCCGGCATGCAAAAAACATCCAACACTTCAAAAAAAACAAAATAATCAAAAAATACAAAAAATATAGTATTTAAAGTCCTATACGTTGCCATAGGCAGCCCACACATCGGGTAGAAAAATCCATCCTTCAAGTAACCATCACACATTCTTCTTCTTCCGAGACTTTCACAACATAATAACTTATCCGAGGTATACCTAAGAAAAGTCGTGGCTCCTTCTCGATAGACATTAATGTACCCTGGAGCATCAGTTTCTGGTAATCTGTTATCTCCACTTCTGGCTCCTTTACATATTAAATGTCTGATGGCACATAATCGTAGATACGTCACTCTCCGGATCACATATATATTGATCCCCTTTCATAGGTGATGTACTTGCATTCTGTAGGTTATATTTAATGGGTAATAAAGCTATGTGCTTTGATTTAAGAAGTTAAGTGCTTAAACCTATACTTTGGAATGACCTGGCTTGAAGATGAATCATCATCTCCCATTCATGACCTAATGACCTGGCTTGAAGATGAATCATCATCTCCCATTCATCTTCAAGCCAGGTCATTCCAAAGTATAGGTTTAAGCACTTAACTTCTTAAATCAAAGCACATAGCTTTATTACCCATTAAATATAACCTACAGAATGCAAGTACATCACCTATGAAAGGGGATCAATATATATGTGATCCGGAGAGTGACTTTTGTGGGTAAATATATTTTTACTTAGCTCGAAAACTAATGGGCAATTTTCCTTGGATTTTATTTTGTGTGTAAATATATTATTTTTTATAATTTCTTCAAACGATTTTTAACTTTGAACAGCACTTTTATTAAAATATATAAATATTAAATCATATTTTAGAAACCAATCATTCGTTCGATATAAATAAAGGTTTATATAATATAAAAAACATGTAGAAATATTTATATATTTTAATAAGAGTGGCGTATACAAAATACATTTAAATTATTTAAATTATATTTATTTTTTTTTATGATGGACATGACTATAAATTGTAGCAACTATTCAATATATTTTCATCGATCAAATAATATACAATTTATTTTTTATAACTTATTGAAGTTTGTAAACCTCATTGTAATATTTAATCATTGAAGAAGTTAATATTAACACATCCCAAATGAACCACGAAACCGAAAAAACAACAGAAATTAAAAAGATTTCAGTCGCATCTGGGACTCGAACCCAGGACCTCTACCTATCCGGGGTAACCGCTTAACCAACTTAGCTAATGAGACCAGTTCAATTTACACCATTTACACCGATATCATACTTCATGTTCAAGATGTGTTAATATTATCTTCTTCAATGATTAAATAATATACGTATTTTATGGTGTATTTACAAAATAAAACAACCTTTAAATAAAAAATATGTTTTTATTTATATTCCTGATCCTCAGTCATAATCAATTCCTAATTGTAAAGTTGTAATGTAATTCCTCGTTTGTAAGAAATTATTAAATTCAAACAATGTATGAAAAATATTTAAAAAATGACCAAAGTGGATTGTGCGGGAAGTCAAGGGCACCCACCACTTTCCCAGGGCACCCACCACTTTCCCAAATCATTCCCATCAAGGACTAGTCAGGTCTCTCTATCGGTTCTCATGACAAGACTACCTTTTTTTTAACAAAGTTAATAATTAAAATGCCCTCGACTTCATAACACAGTAAATATTAACTAATATTCTCATGGCCTCGTACAATACAAGAACCGAAAACACAGCTTCTGGCAAGTCACAGGCAGTCCCAATGGGATACAGCAAGCAGTGGGATTGGAAGATGGCCCCTCGAACCCTTCACACCATCTCCGGAAGCCTAGTGGCTAGACGTGACCCCTGTGAAAGGATAGTGAAGAAGAGACTTCTGAAGAACTCTGGGGACTATGTAACTCACTCCAGCCGACAGAATGGGAGATCAGGGTCAAAGGAAACCCTCCCTCTCAATGGTACCGCTCTCTTTGGGGGTGGCACAGTGAACAGTGCAGGAAGCTAAGCTCTTACAAAGGACAAACAATAAAGATAATGAAACAAACATATATACATATTCGAAATTTATATATATTTAGATGGCAACACTAGCAGCAGACCTATCAATAAGTACACAAGGTGGCTGGCGCCTGTTGATGCGATATTGCGATGGGCTGGCAACGAATCTTGATGGCAACCATTTCGGAATTAGCATCGTACTCGTATTATTAGAATTAGTGTCGTCAGGGCTCCCAAAAGATAAGATTTTAGATGTGTACCTACTTAAATAATGTGCGTTTTCTGTATAAATAGCCCTGCCTATACGTACAGTCTGACATCTTATGGTAGACAAACATTAGGGCGCTGCGATCGTTTAAAACATTTACGACAACACCGAGATGGCCCATAGTACAATTATTGTAAGTTTAAAAAGGTACAATGGTCCAAGAGGAGATGATCCTACATTACATTTGCAAGGAAGACAGTTACGCGGAGAATGGGATTTTTTGTAATTCTGATATTTATATATCGAAATAATCATGGAGATGGAAAGACTGATAGGGATATTGAAAGTAGGGTGAATGCAGGAAACTCCATTAATGGAGGACTGAACGCGGTTGGCGCAAACAAAAAGTTATCCAAAGAAGCGAAACTAGCAATCCACAATGGAGTGTTGATACCAACCCTGATGTATGGCAGTGAGATATGGAACTGGCAGAGGAACTATGAAAGTAGACCGAATGCTGTAGAAATGAGATCTCTGAGACGAATGTATGGTAAAACCGTTTATGATTGTGTGAAGAATGTTGAGATTCGTAAAGAATGCAAGGCTGATGTATGCGTAATGTGCAAGGTTAAGAAAGGGACGCTTAGATGGTTTGGGCACGTAGAGCAAATGAACAAAGAAAGGAGTGTAATGTGAATGGAAGAAGAAGCCGGGGACGTCCGAGGAAGACATGGCACGATCGAGTTAATCAAATATTTGAGTCGGGCCATGTCCGAAGTAGGAATAACAGAAGAGAATGTATGAGACGATGTATGAATGTGAATGAAGTAAGAAGTGTATGCCAAGATCGAGTTGTTCGGCGGTCCGCCCTCTCTGCCTTCCCCTGCGGCGAAACGGCGTGATGGTTAGTTAGTTAGTTTAATATTTCAAAAAGTGGTCATATCCAACTGATACTAACATATTAATAAAAAAAATTATCCTGTGATCACAAAGTCAAACACCGTTTTTAATATTATTCGAATTGGTGGGTGCCTTCCTTCCTTAAAGTAGTACGTCCAAAGCATTAAAGGTCATTCTTGATAAATGCGTAATGGAGGCAATTGCGTCAATCTGAACTCCTAAAAGATAAATTCAATTAATAAACAAACATTAAACTTTTTATATTGAAGGACGAAGCTTAAATTGACGCATTTACCTCAGATAACTTATTTTAATGACATGAGAAGGTACCGACCTTCCATTTTAAATACACTTTTCTTCACCATTTGAAAAAAAACTTGTATACGGTCTGCCATTTGACTTAGAAGTCAAAATGCAATATCAAAGTATTTTTAATATGAAAACTGGACAATAGCTCGCCGCCCTTGGGTCTGCCAATTGACACTAATACGGTTTCATTTCACCATAGCCCGATGCGTCCGACTGTATAGTTAGGTGGTCGGGAGGCCTAGGAAGGATGGGGGGAATTTCAAGACACCAGAACCTTCTGTCTTCTGTATAAACTAATTAGCATCCCTTCGACAGTCGCCGGCGGTGGACAGTGAGGCACCAGACAATCAGGTCCCTCCAGTACTAGCCAACCAACCGCCCCTGAACATAGAAACTCCAATAATACCTCTGTAACTATCTATGCTCCCGGTACCATATCCAAGCCGCAACTAGAATACTCAATTGATAATTAGTAGATATTATTACTTAATAATAATCGTGAAATCTTCCACCTACAACTGATCATTATAGTCACATGTAAACCAGCCTTTATGCCATATTGAAAATGCGAACATAACGCCATTTTGTGCACCGCCAATTTACGCTTCATCATTTATTTTCCTACTTCCGTCTTTCCTGTAAAGGTGTATAAGATTTGCACTGTGACGAGGAAAGCCTTCTTTCCGCAAACGTTATCATTAGGTAGGTAAGGCGCCTACTTCAAGTATTTGTGTATCAAGTTCCTAAATATATTTTAAAATTTTTATGTAGTGCAGTAACATTTTTATTTTATCTTATGTTTGAGTCATTCTAGTCCCTTATTCGTGATAAATAATATTTGAAAATAAATTATTTCTTAATTTTGTAAACGTCCTAGGATTTATTTATACTTTGTCATTGCTCTTTGTGTGTTACATATGAAAGTTTGGAAAAAAAACTTTGGCCGCGGACCCAATTTTTTTTTATTCTCGCCTACACCAAGTTTTTTTTTTTTAATATTTTACGAAAAACTTTATTTATTTTGTAGAAATTTAGTATTGAGAACGTCCGACCTTCTTGATTAAGGTTACCAGCTTACCTAATCAAACATATTTTAATTCGTCAAAAGATCTCCTAATTATTAAAACGGCTACTGGTATTCTATTTTCCCTTTAAATTAAAGGCGTATCTCCTTTTTGTTTTGTTAATTTGCGATAGGTAATACAAATATCCAAGCCATCCATTCCGACATCCAAGTAAGCACTAACTATCTATTACCAATCGTCAAACTAAATACTATATCCTACTACCAAACCCCAAACTAGATACTATAACTTACTACCAACCTCCAGATTAGGCACTATCTACTTACTAGGAACCTCCAAATTAAACACAATAACTTACCAACAATCTCCAAATTAGGCACTATAATTATTCACAAATTAGAACAATATCCCTACTACCAACCCCAAATTAGCCATAATCTACCTACTGCCAAACTATAGACAATAAAATCTACTACCAATCTCTAAACCTCTACCAACCCCGATCTATATTCCTTGTCCGAGTTCCTCTATAAACATTAACTAAAAATGGCGTCAGTACAGGCGGCGTCCCACGCCCCGGGAGGGCCTCAGATAGTTAGGGGCCCCGGACTCCTGTCCCTCGCGGTGGCCGCGCTGAGGTTCATCCCCTGGCCGACTGCACCCCCGCCGCCTGTGCCCCAAAAGAGGAAAATCGTGCTGGATGAGGTATCATTCCACGACCATGCCGGCGACTGCTGGATTGTCCCTTACGACAGGGTCTACAACATTACCACGCTGCTTGATAAGGTAAGAATTCAATTGTTACTTCGCCTTTAATATACTAGGCAAATAGAGTGATTAATTTGATAACAAACTTGACAAACAAATTAGATCGAAATTTATTTATTTGATTATATCCCATCTGGGCTTTTACGTGGATTTTTAGAACAGTATAATGAGCTATCAAGTACGAGCATATAGCAATTTAAAAAAACGAACATTTTTTAAAAATATTTAACAGTAACATAAAATAGAAAACTAAAATGATATTATAACAGAAAAGATGATGATTTTTTTTCCATCAGAAATTTATGGCCTGAATGGCCAGTTTTTTTTAACAATATCAATTTTTTTGTTCTTTATTCTATGACAAACTCCAACTTCTTTATTATTAGGGTGATGTCAATTATGGGATAATTGTAATTATTTTAATGTATTGGTATGTTAAGTTAGGTTAAGTTTAAGTCCATAGTTATATAGCAGGATATACCTACTTGGTTCTAGACTTTCCGGAGGATCAGTTTGGGTTTTCTGTGCGTTCTGTGAAACCTTTCGCCATACCGGGCGAGCTTGTATTATAAATGGCTCCATTTTAAATGATTCGCTGATTCTCGATCCGTTTCAGCTTTTGATCAGCTGATAACATAATGTGACGAGAGTTTGAAGCTCCCACTTATTTCAAAAGTAGTACCTTTATTTTACTTTCTAATCCCTTCCATTCGTCGCCAATTTTTTGCGGCTTTTTCATGTAACATAACTTTAATTTTAACCCCCTCAATATAACTGTCTAGACATTAACATTCATTTCACCAATATTTTGCCGGTTCTATATATCATGATATATGTAAAAGTATATGTAATAATATATAATATATTAAACAGACAAGTAGGTACGCTAGATACGTAGTTACGGTGTGAGTAGTTACGCTGTACGTAGTTGGTAGATAATCCAACTACCCACGACATGCACGTCTGTCTCATGTTTCATTCATTGAGCCATCTATCGTAGGAAAGTAAGAACTTCGTGAATATTTTGAAAAGCGCAATATCAAAAATATTTTCAGTCAAAAAACATTCGCAGTCACAAGTTTCAGCAAACGAATTTCTGAAACCCTTTCAAGTACTAAATAATCATTAAAAAAAAACAATCAATAACTTATGAAGTACATGTTTATTTTTCTGTAACATTAATTGGGCCAACAATGTTTATAGAATTATACAGCATTTAAGTTTCTTCAATTTATTTATAAAATACATGATATTTAATGGAGACATTTACATGGAGTAGATACATTAGATCACCATACTAGGAGGCTGCCTAGTATGGTGATCTAATGTATGATGCACACATGTGCACATTTGTATGAAGTCTAGTGTAAACATACGGATTTATTATATTAATTATATTAACATGCTGACAATTGGAAAAAATACAAAAGAAAGTAGAAGATAGAAAGGAGAAAAAGACATGCATAAGGATTAGATCACAAAAATATAATTTTTGTTTTTAATATGTGCAAGCATGCACACATGTGCACATAGGTGTACATATACATACACACGCATATAAGACTCGTATACACATATTCTCGTACATATACGTACGCACACATACATACTCATATACGTACGCCCTTGAGGTGATTTTTCACAAAAACAGCGCTATACAAGTAATGCAATTATTATTATTATATACATATATGTGAGCACATATACATATATGTACGCACACATACATACACTTACGCACACATACATATATGTACGCATATATATATTTGTGTATGGAAATATCATATCGTATAAGTATCTACGAGTATAGCCTGTTCCAGCCATACTTTTAATTCCCCAATCCAACGCTTACACAGTCTTGGTCACAGTCAAATACTTAAATGATATGGATGTATTTGACAATAATCTAAACTTGGCAAATTTCAAAAGGAGGATGAACGAATTGTTTCTGCCCAGTTTATAAATTATTGTCAACTACAACTTATATCATTTAATTATTTGTTAATGATGTTAATATTGACTTTATGGATATTGTACTATTTACTATTTTCAAGTGTAACTTAATTTTTATCGTAGCTTTTCAAATGTAACTTAACTTTTATCAAATGTAATTTAACTTTTGTGCATGTTTTATTTTTTTTTTTTCTTATGTGATTTTAAAAATAATATATCTGTATGTAAAATCCTTTTGGGAGATTAAATAATAAAATAAATAAAAAAAGAAATGTTTTCGAAAATATCAATTACTTTGTGGTTTGACATATTATCAAATAAAAAAAAATGTATATATATATATATATAAACACATTGTTTTGAACTACAAATATTTTGAATTTATCACAAACCGGTTTCGCTTATCCCAAGCTTCATCTG
Organism: Halesus radiatus; assembly: GCA_022606495.2. NCBI lineage: Eukaryota > Metazoa > Arthropoda > Insecta > Trichoptera > Limnephilidae > Halesus > Halesus radiatus. The sequence goes on along the minus strand of JAHDVE020005868.1, from coordinate 52,319 downwards.
GGAAAAATTCAAAACTAAACAAAAATATACATTGAGTGAGCATGTATAGGTGAAACAAAATACAATAATACAAATAGAATAATACGGATACGAAATATATATTTTTTTTTTTTAAACCACTATTAAATAATTCAATATCTGCATATTTCGAAACCAATGGTTGCCTCGTCAGGATACAATGTATACTTTTATCGTCAGTCACAGTAACAGACATTTTAATCGATCAAGATCAAGGACATTGTTTATTTTAATAATTTTGGAGGTGTCTGTTTCCCTTAGTAGAATTTGTCCTGAGGTCGTCCAAGAGTGTTTATAGTTGTTATCTCCGGCAATTTTTTTCGTTTGAAATAATAGAAATTTTCCCTTTTGTGTTAAGTGTTCGGATACGTAAATGCGTTTGGCGTCTTGCGATAATCCTAGGTCGGTTGTATTTAACTTATTTGTGTTGATGGTAGTGGATTTCTTGTAAGCTTTAATTTTGTATAGGAAGTCATCACGAGATTTAATGTTGTTGAACGTCGCTATTATGGATCTGGGATTTTTCTCTGAAATTTTCGGACCCAGTCTGTAGATTTTTGTTATTTCAGACTGCAAAGGTATAGCGGTATCTTCATTGTTAATTATTTTTGATATTTTTTAGTACTTCTACATTATTTTCAATGCTTGACCCAGGAACACCCCTTATATTGATGTTGCATATTTGGCTTAAATACTCTAGTCTATCAATTTGGTCGTCTTGTTGGGAAATAGTATTTCGTAGGACAGTATTATGGTTTTTTAGTTCAATTATATCAGTGTTGGCTTTTTCATGTGATGTTTCAATATCATTTATGCGATTTTTTAGTTCTTCATGTTGTTCCGATATAAATTGAATCGATTTTATAATTTCATTGTTTGCGAGATGGTTGATTCATAGTTTTGTACATACGAGTTGAATTTGGCTTCTACAAATTCCATTATAGATGTTTTGAAATTAGCCAATTCCGAAGTTAAGAGGCCTTGATTATCGCCATCTGCCGTGGTAGTTGATGATTTTTTTGTGGAGTTTGACTGGGCGTGTACTGATTTTGATGGTTGTATCTACTGTTTATCTTGTTTGACGATAGATGACTCTTCATGTTCATTTAATAATAAATTGTCACTACTGAGTTTGGTTGTGTTATTTTTTAAATTTTTCATGCACTTTTTACATTTCCACTGCACATTTTTAGCCCCACGGCGTGAGGTTTCCACAAACTCTCCACAAGTACGATGATAGTTATTTACACAAACACTACAGGATATAAAGTCAGATGGAGTATCAATACTTTTTTCACATACTGTGTATTCATTGTAAATGTTTTTATTATCTGCGAGCTTTATATAAAAGGTGATTTCGAGATGTTTAATTTGATGTTAATAATGATAGTTTCACTTAAGTTTCTTTAAAGGAGGTATTTTTTGTATTTTATGACAGCCGACTCGCTTCAGAGGAGATTGACAATTTGTAACAGTTTTATATTGAAGACAAAAACACTGAAAAAAGCCACTTGGCGAGATAAAAATCCACTGGTTTGATGAGGGGTCTCCGATTTAGAATAGTTGAGTACTTTAAGCTTACTTGACTATCGTTTTGTTTAATGGTATTTTACTACAATAATTTAATGCAGACATAGACATACGTCAACACGAGACTTATTATTTTTATTATTGTATTATTATTTATATACACGATTGATTACTTAAATACCTACTTCTAATTGGCATATTTCTTCAAGACCTTGTTGCAAACATATGTAAAGAAAACCACATTACTTAATGTTAGCGCTTTCTTAATTCTGTAATTTCCGCGTTACCGACAGGTTAGTTGGTAGCCCGCTAGATGTCACTACTGACTAAACGGCCGTGACGTTTAACGAGAGCGAAATTTTATTATTGTAGCAATATGCTTTATAATTTTTAACGAGATAAAAACACCTGAAATAGAGGCTTTAAATGTTGTTTCTTTTGTTTATTGCAGGTGAGTGAATATTTCGATAATCTTAAATTTCTTATTTTGTTATTCTTAAAATTGTAAATACCTATTATGAATAAAAGTCTTTTGTTTATTGCAGAGAAACGCAATTAAGTTTTATTTGAACCAAGTGTGAAACACCATTATACATATTATACTCTGACGAGACAATCGCGCAAATTTAATTAATATTATTTGTTAAAAAAATCGCATTCTCGAGAGCTCTGTCAAAAAACCATTCTTATAAAATTTTCACGTGCTCAAAAACCGTTTTTATGGCCCTTGGTCAGGCTTTTGACTGCCAACTTTTCCTCAGTCTCAAAATCAAACGCGACCATAATTAGATTAAGAACCCCTCGTCACCGAAGCGCTTAAGGGGAACGGCTGCGCGGCCTGTTTCATACAAAACTGAATTTTGGATTTTAGGCCAAAATTCTCACCCAAACCGAATGATTTTTTTTTTTAATCAAAAGGTATAGCAAATATCTAGTACGGGTTGGAATTATTTTATTTATTTATGTTTTTAATTATGAAACACTGGCGGACCTCGGCTTTCGCACATTCGACTTTCGCACAATTCGTTATTTTGCACATTTTTGTAAAATCGTTTTTTTTTTTTTGGCGATAATGGAAAATGTTTTGTTTCCATGCAGTTGTTTCCCTGTTACACTATGAAATACATATGAACCAGGTCCGTACTGTGAAAAGTTTACGTTCTGTTTGCACATATGCATTAACATACGAGCACGAGCGAGTCCGAATGCATGCGTTTGTATGTACTAATTTGTACACACTCCCGTCTGATCTCGACATGTTTAGTCTTGCGTCAGCGCACATACTGTTTGCATTGTTCTGCGAGTTTTGTTTCAAATATTTCGTACCCGTTTTAACATGAGTGAGAAATGAAGAAACTGCGAAGTAGATATGGCTAAAAAAATCAAGAACCCATAAACTTCATACAATCGAAACGAAGATGCATATAAAAAAAACGCTCTGAAAATGGAGATTCTTATGCTTCAATCGGCCGTTCGTATAATGTAAACAGGTCTACGATATGTTCATTATTAAAGAATAAAGATAAAATTAAAGAATATGTAAAAAAATTTGGAAATATATCATCAAAAATTGTTTCCAAAAGGCACGGCATAGTGATGGATGAAATGGAGAAATCTTTGTGTTATTGGATGAGTAATCAAAATCAAGAAAACATCCCTCTGAGTACTTCAATGATTCAAGCTAAGGCTCTTAGTTTGCATAAAGATTGGAAGGCTAGACTAAACGAAAATTCTAACACATGTTCATGCAAGTAACGTCTGGTTTTCAAATTTTAAAACAAGGTATTCTTTACACAATATTAAATTCACTGGAGAATCAGCTGATGCGGATGAAGATGCTGCAAAAGACTTCATTTCGCCATTGTCCAAAATTATTGAAGATGGAGAATATACCTCTAGTCAAATATTCAATGTAGATGAGACTGGAAGAAGATGCCTAATCGTACATTCTTATCACAGGACGAATCAGTTGCCCCTGGTAATAAACCTTCTAAAAACCGATTGACATAGCTTCTTGGTGGAAATTTAGCTGGTGAATTAAAATTGAAGCCAATGTTAGTTTATCAAGCAGAAAATCCTAAAGCATTGAAAGGTAAAGATAAAAAATTGCTTTCAGTCATTTGGAAATCCAATAAAAAAGCCTGGGTTACTGCTTTAATACTTAAAGATTGGTTCACTTCACATTTCGTACCAGCAGTAAAACATTATTGTGAAGTTAATAATTTACCATTTAAAGCATTATTAATCTTAGATAATATTCCGGGACACCCAAAATCTCTACAAAATATATACCCAGAAATCAATGTTGTATTTCTTACCCCCAATACTATGTCTACTGTCTCATACAACTCATGGACCAAACTGTAATAGCTACGTTTAAACGATATTATATGCGGTTGATAATGAATCAGGCCATCGTGGCAACTGACATGGAAGGTGGGCCCACATTAAAAGATTTCTGGAATTATAACATATGGAACTCAATAAACAATATTGGAGATGCATGGGCTGAAATAAAAGAGTCAACAATGAAAGGTTCTTGGAAGCAACTATGCTCACAAATGATGAGTGATTTCATAAATTTTGATAAAACTCCAAAACCCATCACACTTGAAATAGTTCACCTAATGAACAAACTAAACCTAGATGTTAACAGTGAAGATGTTAATGAGATGATTGAATCTCATTCTGAACCCTTGACTAATGAATTTCTAATGGACCGACAAGAGAACGAAAATAGTATAAAAATTGAAAGTGAGGAAGAAGAACCAGAAGAAATCATCAAGACCTCAACAATAAAATACATGATCGAAGCTTTTACGCATCTCGAGACATTTTTTAATATTATGGGAGAATGTGATCCCAATGGAGAACGCATATCTCAAGTGCGTAGGGCGATCCATAATAGTACTGCTCGTTACAGAACTCTCTATGAAGAAAAGAAAAAAAAGTATCAAAATACAACTAACCTTTGACAAGTTTATTAAGAGAATATAATTTTGATTTAATATGTACTTGGTAATTTTTGATATATAAAATTTTTTAAGTACAATTTTTGGTGTTTTTTTTTTTCATCCTTCTATTTTCGAACATTAAACTTTCGCACACATTTTTAGGAAGCAATCATGTGCAAAAGTGGAGGTCCGCCTGTATATGCCATTAAAGAAATAAAATTTTCACGATTTTAGGGTAAACTTTGGAAATTATTTGGGGGTTAATGGTGATAAAAAAAATTACCGGGGATCGATCGGGGTAAGCAGAAATTAAATCATTATTATTCTCCAACTAAATTTATTTGAAATCGTCTTTTAATAAATTGTTTTCTTTTTAGTTATTCAAAATGGGAAAAAATAAAGGCAGACATGTGTATAATATACAAAATAAGAGACCTGTTTCCTGGAAGAAAAAAAAACGACTAAGGTAATAATAATAACATTATTGAAATACATGTTTTCAGGGACACTTCGAACTTCTAGAATTTTTAAACGATTTCTATCAAATCGGGTACAATGGAGTTCAGGGGTACACTGAACTCGAATTTAACGACAAAATGCATAATTTTGGTGGCATTTTTGAATTTCTTGAGTTCTTTACCGATTTCGTTCAAAATCGGGATTAGGGTGTTTGGACATGTACTGATCTCGAATTGAACGTCAAATTGCATAATTTCAGAGGCATTTTGAATTTCTTGAGTTCTCTGCCGATTTCGTTAAAAATTGAATAAGGATGTTATGAGATGCACTGAACTCGGCTTGAACGTCAAATTGCACAATTTCAGCGGTCGCTTCGTTAGATTGTTTAATTGTGAAGAAATAAACACTTAATAGTAACAAAAATAAAAATAAAAGGCACTATGTATAGGTACTGTCAATTATTAATATGTTATGTAGGTACTAAAAAACAAACAATGTGTTACTTTCCTAATATCCGCATATTCTCATAAGTTACCTTATCCTATACCAACAGATTGACATACTTTACTTACATATAGTCGGCGGTGTAAATTTTGTGAATTAAAAATAAACTTTATACTTTCGCTTTTCCTCTTTTGTCCGACTGCAAATTTAAGTTTGTCAACCTTCTATTAATTTATTTTTATGCACTGAATAAATAATAAATGTATTCAGCAAATGTCTTTTATTTTGTATTTCATCAATTGCCAATACGGCGCGGGCGTGTTTTACATTATCCACATTTCCCCCAAAAAAGTCGGCGGCTTGCGGTGCTCCGTTCTATCGAGTTTGGCGGCTAAAATACCTAACGGCGATGAGTACGTGGTCTTTTACTGGACCCTTAAATTTAAATTTAAAATGACTAATTTACGTAGGAACACAAATTTGACGTACATAATTTAAAACATCGACCCGAAAAAATGTTTTTTTAAAGATGTAAAAAAAAAAAGAAATATTTTATATAATCATGTTTACATAACAAATATGACAAAAAATAATTTCCTAAGTTGACTCTAAAATCATGAAAAATTGATTTTTTTAATGGCCTATATTTCGTAATTTAACACATAAAAAAATAAAATACTTCTAATCCGTACTAGATATTTATTATATCTTTAATGTAAAAAAAGATCATTCAGTTTGGGTGGGTATTTTGGCCTCAAATCCAAAATTAAGTTTTGTTCGAAACAGGCCACGCAGCCGTTCCTCTTAAGCAAAAGTGTTTAGTAGTGTGATTCTTGAGAACTCGAATAATTAACAACGGGAAATATAAACAAAAAATAACATTGTCATAATTAGAGATGATAGAAGTTATTGAAGGGAAACATAGATTACAAAAGAAGTGATACGGGGAAAGAAACCTTAGAAATTGCAACACCTTTTTTCATGCCAACATTCGGTGGTTGTTGTCGAGTTTTTAGGAGATTTTTAGTTTTTTTTTTCGATGTTTGAGGTTTTGAAGTCAATCAACGACTTTTGGTATGATTGAAAATAGATACGTCTGCGGGCCAGACCAAAACGTGCCGCGGGCCGTAGGTTGCCCACATGTGGTTTAGGTCCTTGTCCCTGGGCTTAGTAAAATTTTCGCGTTCGGCGCTTTCTTTATGAGCGCTATGCTTGATATTTTGGGTGGGTTCCGTTTTATAGAGGTCTGCGACGAAATGTTGATTATGTATAAGGAGGGGGGGGATTTAAAGTATTAAATTTTAATGATCTTGTTCGAAAAAACATAATACAAATAATAAAAGAAAAACCAAAACACAGTTTCTTAACTGAAAGTCGTACACGCCAAAACACATATTACCATCATAGAAAAGTAACACCTTGTGGATACAACACCATTTCACATATCAAGAGAAAAAATACTTCAGCCCACTAGAAAACATCAAAAAAATTGAAGACAACAAATGCCCAGTAAAAGCGTTTAAAGCACTGTTCAGTGTAAAAATAACATAATGATAAAATAATCTGGCATGTAGAGCGAACAAATGAAGAACGGGGTGTAAAGAGAATATATGACGCGAATGTGAATGGAAGAAGAAGCTGGGGACGTCCGAGGAAGACGTGGCACGATCAAGTTAATTAAATACTTCGAAGTCAGAAGTCGGAATAACAGAAGAGAATGTATGAGACCATGTATGAATGTGAATGATGCAAGAAGTGTATGCCAAGATCAAGTTGTTTGGCGGTCCGTCCTCTCTGCCTACCTCTGCGGAGAAAAGCCTTGATTGTTAGTTAGTTTTAAATGTTTAACCTATGCTCAGGGCCAGTTGTTTGTTGAACCGTCACATGAAACATCATCACAAATAGACGAACTGAATTCTGAATTTCTTAAACATTTGAACATTCTTCGTTTATCGTTGATTCACTCGGCCCGACAGCAATTTCCAAAATTTCATACCAAGAAGATGTTTGATCAAACGTCAAATATAATAATCAACAAAAATTAACCAAACGCTGACCGACCGAAAATCGGCGGTTAACGGGGATCTATCAAATGTGTAAAAAATATTAATAGCACTGATCGTCAATTTGTGACTTGGCCAAATGTGGTTATAATTCAAACACCTGGATCTTAATTTTAAATGACAGAATGTTTTTGATAAATTCAGTTAATTTAAGACTTTTAATCTAACACAATGTAAATAGTTATGTTCATTCATATAAAGTTTTAAAAAACGATTATAAAAAGTAAGGTTAAGTTGTGTTTTTTCCATAACATTTAGTGAGGTTGAATTAACTTAATTTCCGTTAAGTTAGTAGTAAGTGGGTGGGGTTGGTTAATTCTCCGGATGACACTTTCTATCGATGGGTGTCGTCAAGTCGATTACGTGCTGTACGTCTTCCGTCTGCCCGCGGAGGCCCCACAGGAAGGTTTTGATGGCTGGCGTGGATGTGGCGACGCTGGCCATGGTCTGACAGGTCTTGTCGCGCATGTTGTCAGTCTGGCAGCCAAAGTCCCAGCGGCCGTAGCTGTAGCGGGTTTGCGTGGAGTGGGTCTGGCATTTTACAATGTTGGCCTGCAGTCAGAGGAGAATTGATTGAATGATGACAGATTACAGTGATTCAAGATAACGGCACCATAAAAATTATCCAATTATTATCTATCCCATTCTTGGATGGGTTCGCCTGAGTTTTAAAATTATTTTTTTTGTTGAATAATTGAAAAATATGACTTGACATTAAACAAAGCATGGTATGCGCTCACAGATGGTGCTAATTCAATTTTTTTTAGAAAAAACACTTTTAGCACCTAATGCTTTTAAATATTGATATGAATTGTTTATTGGCAGGTGTACATACGGAATATGAAATAGAATAAATTGTTGAATGAAAATTTCTTAATAATTTCTGTCAGGAATTTCATATGACAGTGCGAGTAGGTATTTTAAAATAAAAATCCAATTTTCATTCCGAGCTTCGATCTTTTTAGAAGTTTCCATTGAAAACAAAGTTCTTTTATGAAATAAAACATATTCATGTTTTATACTGTAATATACTTAGGTCAGTAATCATTTTATTATTTTATTATATTGTCAGTAATCATTTATTATTTTATTATCATTTTATTATGTAAGGAATTAATCCTTTCGAGCTGAAAATGTATACTTAAAGATTGTCGAAAAGTTTATGGCTCAGATCGTGTCTGTGTCATTCAACCTCTACACCAAACGAAGACGAAGTGGCATATCTGTGGCGCAGTTAACCTTTGTATAGTATTCAATGTACAACTACCAATTGCACGGCTCTCCTCTTCTGCTGCCAGATATTCCAACTATATTCCTTGTCAATGAACGTCGGAATGGGATGAACCTCCGTCTGTATATTCTTTTCTACGGTCCTAACTGAAAAACAAAAAAATTGGCATATTATGCAAACGTTGATAACCGCTGATGGTGCCAATTTAAATATTTTAGAAAAAAACTTTTTTGGCACTTAACGCTTTTAAATATTGAAGTGAATTGTTTGTTGGTAGGTGTATATACGGAATATGAAATGGAATAAATTGTTATTGTAAGTTTTAGGCTTCATGTATACATATGTCAGTTTTACAATAATATATTGTATTTGTAGGTGATTTCAGCGCCCGTAAGGTGATTTCTCACAAAAGCGGCGCTATAGAAATGGTCCAATTATTATTATTATTATTATTTTAGAAGTTTCTTGTAGGACTTGGGCTTTAAACCTGCTATAACAGTATATCCCATTTCATATTCCGTGTGTACACCAGCCAACAAACAATTTATTTCAATATTTAAAAGAATTTCTTTCGAAAATATTAAAATTAGCGTCATCTTTGAACTCGTATTACATTTAGTTTAACCTTAGTCGAATATAGGATGCACCAGTTTGTAACCAAGTGATTCAAAGCATTGGGTCTTCTCCCAGGCATCGCGGGTTCAATCCTCTGATAGCTAAGTACTCCATCATTACGCAAACAACAATTTCAGCTTTTTATGATGGGAGGAGAGAGAATTCTAATACAATCAGGTTATTTCTAACCCGGGAATGTTTGTTTTACTTCATAAAAAATAAATAAATATGTAGTACCAGCAGTTGGGGGTTTCACAACCAAAACGGCTTGGTTTTTCACAGTGTAAACATCTTCGTACATTTGCAAGAAGTTTATCATCTCAACGTTACTTCTGACGAATTCCAAAATTTCTTTGAAATACCTGAAACCATCACCATAATACAAATCTAATAGAATATTTTATTTACGTGTCGACTGCTCGAGAAATTTTTCAATTCAAAATTAATCAGTCATCACTCCGATTTATATTGTTGGTAGTTTATTTATTACATTAAATAGATATATTTATATAGTATAATATTACATAATAGATAGTACATAATATTGCATAATTATTGAGAATATTTAAACAACTGAAAATAATTCAAATGTGCACAAGTGCTATTATGTCTTGTCAAGTCAATATTAGTTTCCAGCTAGGCAGATTGACTGTTTTAGGGCCGGTTTTATAACCATCCGTTTGTAACGCTTGATACCATTTTTAACTAATGTTTGATCTACCGACCGATTTCGCCGTTTTATAAACGTTTGACAGCTATCAGTTGTTGCTCGATGATCGGTTATTTGAAACCATGCACTATTTTAATTAAAAAGACAATGTATAATTTGAATTTGTGAAATGGATTCCTTATAGAGCAGTGAAAGTAATGAAAAGCGAATGGCAATTATTCAAGATAAAAAACGGACATGTAACGATTCGTTAAAAAAGCAGTTTGTTACGTAACAGAAATTTGGTAGTTCATTTATAAAACTGGCTCTTAAGGAACCAAATGCCCCAGTTTATGCGTGGTGTAATATTTTGTAATTATCGTTTTTCTTCAATCTATCTAATAAGATGATAATAATGATGATAGAAAGACTTTTATTGTATGTAATCACATGACTGATCTTACGTTTACATAGTACATTCGATAATTTCATTGTTTGGGATGCAATACCGCAAAGGAGAAAATTTTTCCAAAAGCGATGCCATTTGATTCATAATCATGTTATCTGAGCATGTTCATCACAGAATGCCGAATATTTGCTAAAATGTCATTTTAATTAAAAAATATCTTTTTTTTTTTTTTATATGAATACCTCACGAGAGTCCCAACTGCTCCCAACCGTCTGGAGCCAGTGAGACTATGGCATTCCCAATTGGGGAATGTTGTGAGGCTGAAGGTATTGGGGAGGGGAAGGAGAAGGAGGAAGATTGGGAATACCTGGCTATTCAGATCTGGTCACCAAACACGGCTAAAAGCCATTTCAAGCAACGTTTCAATTCTGAATGGTGGTCTTTCACCAGGGCGATACTGAGAGTATCTTCCACTCTGGAACGTGCGCAAATATACTATATATTATTTTTAAATGAATTAATTGTGAAACAACACAAATTAATTAAATAAAAATTACTTGCGCACGCCGGGATTTGAACCCGCGACCTTCGGATTCGTAGTCGAGAGCCTTACCCCTCGACCATGGAGGCCGTCAGGCCGTCAGGCCGTCATCTAACACTGCTTCCAAGGACAATACTGCATACAAGTTGTGGTTTTTTTCTCTCTCCTGAACAATTTGTGTCATGTCACATTCACGGTAATTGCATGCCGAATAATATAATAATAATAGAAAATATTAAAATAATATCTGACCTGTCAGGATTGTAGCCAAAAAACTTAGCATGGTCCACACAGCAGAAAACATAGTGTTTTCCTGCCCACTTGCATATTCCCAGGTGCGGATTACCAGGGATCAGCGCCCCAACGCATAGGCAGAGGGCACAGAAACCCAAATACTGGAAAATTAAATAATAATTCTTCACAATAATTTCTTTGACAGAAGTCACTGTCAGTCTTCACCGTTAAAAACACACAAACAGCCACGAAAACCATTGAAAAGAAGTTTTTTTAGCTGAAACTAATTGATAAATAATAATAATATACATAGGTAGTTATATATTATTTTAGTTTCTACTGACCCATGCAATGCATACTATTCAACCTGTATGTACATTCAAAAAACTATGCACAGTCTGACATTTAACAGTACACTGAATTTTTTGTTCGCGGGTAGTACACGTGGAATATGTAATAAATAGAATAATTTTTTTCTTGAAGGTTTAAAGCTCAAATCCTTCAAGAAACTTATAAAAATACTGTATTATTGTAACACTAAAATATTATACATTATTTTTAAAGTTTCTTGAAGGACTTGAGCTTTAACTAACTAACTAACCATTACGCCGTTTCACCGCAGGGGTAGGCAGAGAGGACGGACCACCAAACATCTCGATCTTGGCATACACTTACATTAGTCTTGTATTCTTTATGAATCTCAACATTTTTCACATGATCATAAATGGTTTTACCACACATTCGCCTTAGAGATCTCATTTCTACAGTATTCAGTTTACTTTCATCCTTCCTCTGCCAGTTCTATGCCTCATTGTCATACATCAGGGTTGGTATCAGCACTCCATTGTAGACTGCTAGCTTCGCTTCTTTGGACAACTTTTTGTTAGCACCAACCGCGTTCAGTCCTCCGTTAATGGAGTTTCAATGCGGAGCACACAATAACAATTTATTCCGTTTGATATTCCATATGTACATCCGCCAACAGAAAATTCATTTCAGCATTTAAAAGCATTACGTGCTAAAAGTGTTTTTTTTTTTAAATATTTAAGTTAGCGCCATCTGTCATTGCATATCACGTTTCGTTTGCCCTTAATATGAGTATTTTGTTTGTCCGTCGTCTAGAAAATGCATTTTGAAACTCACCCAAAAAATAATATGTAGCATACTTTACCTGTAACATCATCCCTTCCATGGCATCCCCATCAGGATAAACAACCTGACACTTGTTCATCCGCTGCTCAATCTTCCCACTCTCCGTGAGGTGTATTCTCTGTGCATCGGACACGATGGTTCTCCCATTGAGCAGTGCTTCGATGGTTTCGTGCGGTATGTCCAGCTTCTCGTGCCAGGTGTCGAGGTTCCACATAATGCCATTGATGGTCGACACGATGAACATGTCACTCTGCATCAGTTGCCAGTGGGACCAGAGCTGGACGAAGAATGGCTAGAAGATAAACAATAATATTAATTACCTAGAATTACTTAATTAACCTGCACAGGTATACTTGTAAATACTATATCTCAAACATTTATGTATATATTGGATACTACAATAAACGTAGACATTATAATTGTCTTCCTTTTTTTTCTACCATTGAGATATGATATACTCGTACTGCCACCAGTGATGGGCATTGCCTTATGACCAAAGGTAGGCTATATGCAGTTCAGGTGTGAATGCGCATTGAATATTTGAAAATGGTTATTTTATTATCATATTCCAATGGATGCAGTGGTCAAATGAATAAATGAGCGTACTAGTTAGTTCCTTGCCAAATTTACGAAAAAGATATGTTTTTCTTAGAAATTTGTTGCTTTTTATGATTTTCTCTCTATAGTTCTTTTTCTTAGAGTAGGAACAGCTTTTCAGCCTTTATGAACTCCACACCACTGTCTGCTAGAGTATAGAGCAATTCAGAATTCTAAATACGGTTATAATTCACACTTTAAATCTAAATATACATAATTTCTTCAAAAGATTGGTATTCACTTTGTGGCGTCATTATTAATAAATGAATTAAAAATGACTTTGTAATTACCACTTTATTAATATATACATATCAACATGTTTCGAAAGCGAAGCTTTCCTCATCAGGAATATACAGAATAATGTATTGATGATGAGGAAAGCTTCGCTTTCGAAACATGTTGATATGTATATGTTAATAAAGCGGTGATTACAAAGTAATTTTTAATTCACTTATTTAAATATACAGCTTCACTTTTTAAAGTAGACAAAAAATGAGGGTACTGAAATTGTTTAAAAGGTTTTTAAACGCCAACAACAAGATGGCTCGTAGGAAATGAATGTATGTTTAAAAAGCACAATGGTCCAAGTACAAATTTTTTACTTTAACCTTTAAATTAGTGGTACTTTCCGAAAGGAAGTGATTCTACACCATGTTGCCAATTTTATGTTAATTTTTTTTATTTTATTATAAGATAATTACAACGAAAGTTGATTTTTTGTATTTCTGAAATTTATGTAACGAATTAAAAAATCAAAATAAAATAAACAAATGAAAATTATAAATAAATAAAAAAACAAAGTTACAAATCGAATTATGATGTTTTGCCTTGTTTCTTTAAAATGAACTGTAAAAACTTCAGTGCTGAAAAAAATTAAGATCTAACTTTATTATTTGTGAAGAACCAAAGCACATTTCAGAGACAAAGTGGAGTAGCTTGGTGTTGTTTGGTTTCGGTTTCCTCCGCATTTATTTTTTTACGTAAAGTCAGTTATTGCTGAACATAACCCGATTCCTGTCTTAAAATGTTGCTATTTTTGCACTATTATTGTGAACGTGTTCTTTTTGTATCCCTGTGCATATACTGTATAATATGAGTAATTTGTAATTTTATTAAATGAATATATATATATATATATATATATACTTAGGGAGTACTATATGAATAATATTAAGAATAAGTAAGAATGTTTTTTTTTTTACTTGAATACCCCACAAGAGTCCCAACTGCTCCCAACGGTCTGGAGCCAGTGAGACTATGGCATCCCCAATTGGGGAATGTTGTGAGGCTGAAGGTATTGGGGAGGAGAAGGAGAAGGGCAAGAGGAAGGTGGGGAAATACCTGGCTATTCAGATCTGGTCACCAAACATGGCTAAAAGCCATTTCAATTCTGAATGGTGGTCTTTCACCAGGGCGATACTGAGAGTATCTTCCACTCTGGAATATACTCAAATATACTACATATATTTTTTATATGAATTAATTGTTACCCCTCGACCATGGAGGCCGTCAAGTATATAATATATTAAGAATGTATAAATAGAATATGAAAGGAGCATAATTATTTTTAAGTTTATTATAGTAAAGCGCACTTGAAGTGAAATAACACAAAACTGCAAAATATTAAATCAAACACAAATAAATTCAGCAATAACATAGTGTAAGTACAATTCCATATAATTTGCAACAAAGGCTAATATACAAAACATACAGTACATTCACGAGTATGTTTGCTATCATGAGTATGCATGCTAGAGCATACATACTCGTGTCTAGAGACACATATCTATTGTCTGTCCAACGTAAGAACAACCAACGGTGGTTCGAAATTATGTTCGTACTGCGCATACCCCACCCTCCCGCCTTCGTCACATCACCCTGCTCACGGCTTGCGGCTACGCTATGCCAATTCAGTACGTCGCAGACTGTCTAGCTGTGTGCCCGCGCTTCTGAAAAATTAACCTTTTCACAGCGTGAGGTAAAATGAATATTCAGCCAAGCTCGTTATCACCAATTTTAAAGAACAAAAGAGGACAAGTAGGCATTATTTATGTATTTCATTTATATCTATTCAAGGTGCATTTTTATAAATCAATGATGTAGAATGTAAATACTGTACTATATAACATTACAGAATTAAGGTGTTGATCAGTTTTTATTTTCTTTTATAGGTGGTACACAAACCTCAACGCAGGATGGTAGTAAATATGTACAAAAAAAAAAATATCTGAGGACCCTAATATCTTGCAAACATGTGCCATTCACTCAATTTATGAGCAGACTGGTATTGGGGTACACACCGTAAAAAATACATTGTTATGATATGTCAGAAATGGTGAATTTAAATCACCAAATAAAAAGAGACAGCGACTGAGCATATTTACCAAAATCGACGAATTCGATAAAAATACCATTAGATCAAAAGTTCATTCCTTTTATTTTAATAAACAATATCCGACAATCAATAAAGTTTTGCAGGCAGTTAACGATGATGATTCCTTACCAAATTTTAAACGCAGCACTTTCCATAAGATAGAAAAAAGGAATTGGGACAGTTTGTTGACGGAGCGTGAAGACTTAATTATTTGGCGTAGAGATTATTTACGAGCTATCGAGAGACACCGTAGGGAAGGTCGTACGATATACTACCTCGATGAAACTTGGATTAATGCAGGTGATGTATTAAAAAAAAATTGGGTTGATAATACCGTTAAATCGAGACGAGATGCTTTCGCAAGCGGCCTTTCCGTGGGACCCTCTAATCCAACAGGTAAGGGAAAACGGTTAATAGTGTAACACATCGGAAGTGACGCAGGATTTGTTCCGAACGGTCTGTTAATTTTTTAATCTAAAAAAAATTCTGCAGATTATCACGACGAATTGAATGGGGAAACATTTTTGGAATGGTTGAAAAATATTTAGCCATCTCTTGATGAAGATTGTTGCATAGTAATGGATAATGCCCCATATCAATCTGTCAAATTAGACAAGCTTCCAACTAAACAGTGGAAAAAGGTGACATACATAATTTAAAATATCGACGTTTGTCGATGTTTTATTTTTATATTTTTATTTATGTAATCATACTTACATAGCAAATGTGATATATTTTTTTAAAAAATACGATAAAAACGCAAATAATTTTCTAAGCTGCCTCTAAAATTATGAAAATTGATATTTAAAAAATTAAAACAAAAATAAATAAAATACTTCCGTACTAGATATTTACTAAATCTTTAATTTAAAAAAATAGATCATTCCGTTTGGATGGGTATTTTGGCATCCAATCCAAAATTCAGTTTTGTATGAAACAGGCACCGCAGCCGTTCCCCTTAATACCATTAACAATTTTTAAAATAAAACTTAGGTCAGAAAAAAGTCTTCATCTGAGAGTTTTAATAATTTCAATTCTTTCATTAAGTATTGGTAATTTATAGATTCAATAGGTAATCCGAGTTTATTGTTAACATATCTCAGTCAAGAGTCCTAACTACCCTTAATTGTACCGAGTCAGTGAAACTATGTCATCTCCAATTGGGGTATGTTGTGAGGCTGAAGGAAGCAGGGAAGGAAAGGAGATGGAGATGAGGAGGGTTGGGAAGTACCACAGTAAAATACAGTTACTGCCATTTCAATCAATGTCTTGATTCTGAATGGTGGTCTTTAATCAGGGCGACAGGACTGATCTACCACCGCAGGAGTGCGAAATCAGAAACCAGATTTTCATTCAACTTACAAACACTTGATCGGCCGGCACCGCAGTTCTGTACCGCACCAGAGCATGCAGATCAAACAGCTGCACCGCAAAATTAAGCACCAGCTCCTTATTATCCACCCGAATTCGGTCCATATCATTGATCAGTTTCCTCACAAACACCTCGTACTGTCTGTACAGAGAGAGGATCTTGCAGACTCGGTTGTAGCCCTCCAGGGTAACGTGTTTCTCTTCTAGACCCACCACTTCGATGTTCTTGGTGAGATGGTGTACGATGGCATATGAGTCTATTGACGTTGTTAGAAGGTTGACTCGCTCCATTATTCGTATGAGACAGTGGGATAGAGCAAGGCTTGTTGCTTCAACGGCTTCTGGTAGGGATGTTGCCACTGGAAATTCAAATATATGATTGAACAGATTTATAAACTTGTCTTTGAAGGCGTCCAAAAGAGGAATTAACTTTTTTTGCCTGAATATTTACAGTTGTGAGTGTAAAATATGTATAATGGTTGTTTTCAGAAATATAAGACTCAAAATGGCTATGGATCATCTTCAATATATACTAACTAGCATGTTATTCAAATTTGTTTAATACTTTCTTTATTTATTATTTCTTTAATAGATAATTTATTTACAGATATGAGAGAACTTCGACTGTAAAACTATGAAATTTCTGTTTTAGGATAGTCAAATTGACAAGTTTAGTTCATATTATGTAAGCCTTAGTGCCTATAAAAAATAATTTAAATGTTATAATACTACAAGTATGACCTGACTGTTACGTATGATGGCAACTTACATAACTAAAATAAATTTATTCAGAAATTATCTTACAATCTGGAATGCTCTCCCCGCCTTTACCGCAGTCTTTATTGAAAATTCTTATGCCTGACACATAGCTCAAGAGTTCCTGGAGTTGACCTTCCTTCTCATTGTGACTCAGGCCAGTGAACACCCTCAAATCTTCCTTTGTGAACACACTGTTCAGGGCGGCTGTCCCTTCGCGCAGTACCTTGAGATGGATGAAAAATAATGTGATAGAGCTGATATTTTTATTTATTTATTTTTAATAATAGAATTTCAGTTGCTCTTTAAGAGGAACGGCTGCGCTGCCTGTTTCATACATAACTTAATTTTGGATTTGAAGTCAAAATACACATCCAAACTGAATGATATATTTTTTAAAATTAAAAGTTTAGTGAATATCTAGTAGGGATGAGAAGTATTTTATTTATTTTTATTTTAAACTATGAAGTGTATGCCATGAAAAAAAAATCAATTTTGATAATTTCAGAGGCAACTTGGAAAATTATTTGCAGTTTTACTGTATTTTTTTTTAAATTATCATATTTGCTATGTAAATATGATTACGTAAATAAAAATATAAAAACAAAACATTTAAAAAAAAAAACACTTTTCGGATCGATATTTTAAATTATGTACAGCAAATTTGTGTTCCAAAGTAAATTGGTCGTTTTTAATTTAATTTAAAGTCTACCATATTGCTTATTTTAATATCTAAAAAACATATATATTTTACTATTTTCAAAGTAAACAGAGAAAAACTATTTTTTTTACATCACCGTTCGCCCCCAAATAATTGTTAAAGGTGACTCTAAAATCGCGAAAAATCAATTCCTTTTCATAATGTATACCAAAAATAAATAAATTACTTCTAATTCGTATTAGATATTTCTATACTTTTTGATGAAAAAAAAAGATCATTGACGGCCTCCATGGTCGAGGGGTAAGACTCTCGACTACGAATCCGAAGGTCGCGGGTTCAAATCCCGGCGTACGCAAGGAAATTTTATTGAATTAATTTGTGTTGTTTCACAATTAATTCATTCAAAAATAGTATATAGTATATTTGCACACGTTCCAGAGTGAAAGATACTTTCAGTATCGTCCTGGTGAAAGACCACCATTCTGAATTGAAACGTTGCTTGAAATGGCATTTAGCCGTGTTTGGTGACTAGATCTGAATGGCCAGGTATTTCCCCATCTTCCTCTTTCCCTTCCCCTTCCCTTAGTCAATACCTTCAGCCTCACAAAATTCCCCAATTGGGGATGCCATAGTCTCACTGGCTCCAGACGGTTGGGAGTAGTTGGGATTCTTGTGCGGTAATCATATAAAAAAAAAAAAAAAAAATTAGGTTTAGGCGAGTATTTTGGCCTCAAATCCATGTATTGTATGAAACAGGCCGCGCAGCCGTTCCTCTTAACCTCGGCTTGAGAGATATTTGTTAAATAAAATGTTTTAAAAACCAAGGAATCTAAACACCTTTGATGTTATCTTATTTAGATTGAGGAGAGATTGCTAACTATGTGACGTCTTCTGACCCTGATTTCCATGATGCCACATAATAGTTCATATATGGCCTATTTTAACTAGGCAAGAAAAAATAAATAAATAAAAAATTTTTAAAGAAAGACAAAGATTCCCGGGTTACGAATAACCTGACAATAATCTCCTACTATCATCACAGTTAGCGGAAGATTGTGTCATGGGGAGGGCTTATCCAGCTGAGAAATTGAACTCATAATGCTTGGGTGGAACTCAGACGTGATGCCAACTCAGCCATTGACCGGTCACTGACTTTAAAAATACATAATGTAAAAAAAGGTAAGTACAGGAAAACATCTTCAGTGGCGTGATTTTTGGAGAAAACAACGGATTTGTGCTCCAAAGATTGCAATCCGTTTGTTAAGACAGGTCAATCTATCAAATGGACCACCCGTTTTTGCGCAAAGACAACGGTTTTTTTTCAGATATTTTGGGGCTTCCGATCAGAGGTGGCTGCCAAATTCTGAAGTGGGGCGCACTTGCGATTTGTACAGGGTCAGCAGTTGTGTACTATTAAAGTATCTCCGGGCTCTGTACGGTATGCCCAGCTTCTGAGAGGCTAACTTTACTCTGGCTTTGATGGAGCTCCCATACCTGAGCTTGTCACTCAGGGTTACACCAAGCATATCATTGGAGGGCTTGTTGGAAAGACTATAGACAGTGAGACTATAGATATATAGGTAGTGAGTGTTATAATGTGACACAAAACAGTGGTTTTATTTAACAATTACCTGAATATTGCCAGGATTTCCCAATCCAGATTTTAGAACCAGAAAAATGGATATCCTTCGAAGCAGTTTTTCTTTTTCGTCCTTTGTGAGTGGATTGGACTGTGTTATGTCCTTGAGGAGAACCTCCGTACAGACATTAATTTTGTTTTGATTCTTCTTTATGAGGTTCTCAAAACTATCGTAATTCTTCAAATAGTAATTTTGCATCATCAGTGTTAGAATGCATGGATTGTTTTCATCTGTCACAAAAATAGTTAAGTTTAAATAACAAAATTTTACATGCTTATCTGCAGACTAACTCTACCATAAAATTTCTCTGTAAGGGTAGGTAGAGGATAAAACGCCTTACACCAGTCTTTGAATGCATTGCTTGTTTCATTCACATTCACACTTCGTCTCATACAAACTCTTATGTTATTCCAAATCTTGACATGACCTTACTCAAGTATCTGATTCACTTGATCGTACCATGTCTGCCTATGGCATCCCTGATTGTTCTTCCATCCACTTGAGCATCATATATTATTTTCCGTTCATTTGCTCTACATTTTTTTAATTTAATATAAATACATGTAATATTTAATGGCACAGATATATCTTAATAGCTAATTACAAAAGAGCATTCATTTATTTAACAAAAACTACCCAACTCAACAGAGAAAGATTTCTCGTGTTTGAGTTGGGGAGCAGCGCCATGTAGCGACGACAATGATAAGTAAGTATAGAAATAAAATACATCAAGAATGTAATATTGATACAGTTTGTTTTACATGTTCAAACTATCTAAACGTCTCTTAAGTTTTTTTATTACATATTCATCAGTCATGCATTATTTTATGCTCTTCTCATTCGTAATACGATTGTACATGGTTTTATCACATGTCTCATTATTACAGCACTCAGTCTACTTTTGTTTTTCTTCTGTCAGCTGCATGGCTTATTGCCATACAGAAAGGTTGGTATTATAACTCCATTATGATTAGCATTACCGACAGCCAAAGGCGTGCATTCCATATAGGCATATAAGCACTGCCTAGACTACCATACTCACATAAAAAAATAATAAAAAATATTGCAAGAAATCAATCTATACTTTCAAAAATACGAAAGAAGTTCCAGCTACAAATCACAGCGCAGTATGCGCCCCACCAATCATCCTACTATAATGTGTTAAAAGCGGGAACTAAGTATGCAAAATGCCATATTCAAATCTTGATAGTATTCCACACAAAAAATGTACAATTCCGCACAATGCACCTTCAAGAGAAGACTCGTTTGTGTTAGTGTCGCAAAGGCCATGCCTATCGGTACAAACTACAAATGTAGCAACCAGTGTCGTCTGTTGGTAGCTCTATTGATTAGTACAATTTAACGAACATAATAATAATTATCATATTATGTTGGTTTTCTTTCATGCAAATGTGTGGTTGAAAAAATACGGAAATTTTATATATCCAGTATAATTAATTGGTAATATGGCAGGTAACAAACATCAGCTGAAGCCAGCAGCTTAGCCATTCTTAGCAAAAACTTACCACGTCCATGGTAAGTTTTTTAAGAATCAATTAATTCACTGTTTTTCTTACTGCCTATCCCGATTAAAATTTCTGTGCATGTCACTGCCAACAGCAGGAAAGCTTTTTTCATAATACGTTAAATAATATGTGATATTTCTCTGTTTTCCCCCCTTTTACATAAAGTTTTCAATTAGAATAATATAATTTTGTTATAGCCAATGAAAAAATAACAGTTGATGATGATTTTTACTTACCTGATACATTTTGAATGGCCATGTCCACAAAATTTTTAAAGTCTTCTTTCCGAACAGACTTGCCAACATATTTCCCATATTGTGGATTTAGAGATATCAAAAGGATGTAATATTTCAGAAATTCTTCATCAGTTTCAAGGATCTCAAAGGAAGAATCCTTTAGCAGGTTACTTATATTGACTTCGATATTATCTCCCATTGCAGACATTATTTTATATTTGAGGAAACGATTTAGAAAAGTGGTTTGCTGTTTGAGTGATCAATTTTTAAAGATGTGGTTGCCATGGGAATGTTTGGCGTGGAAACCAAATATATAATTATGAGATAAAATGGCTAGGAAATTTAAAGATATTGAATAAATAAAAAGTAGGTATTACTAGTCATAACCTGGTTTCTCTCGAGCTTAAAGCATGTGGCAAAACTTTCTAGACTTGTCAATTGGAACTAAAAATGTTCATTAGTTTGGCAACACCAAGCTACACACTTTTTCGTTGTAATTTGTTTTTTTTTACATTTGAGTTTGACAAGAAACATTTTATAACTTTGATCTGCAAAATAGATTTCATTTTATTTTGATTTAACATCCAATGAATGGGTATTTTGATACATACGAGTACGTAACATAAAACAAAAAAATTGCTTATCTTCCCTGCAAAGCGTTCAAAAATAAAAAAGTTTAAATATAAAATTGTCTTAGGATATGATGAAGAATCATCTCCTTTCAGAAAGTACCATAATATCTGATGACCATTTTGAGTCCAAAATATGCACCTGGACCATTATGCTTTTTTGAACTTACTTTTATTTTCCTATGAGCCATCTTGGTGTCGTCATTTAAAACCTTTTAAAAGATCGTGTCAGACTTCAAACGAGTTGTACATACACAAATTTTTTGTACGTAGTGAAAAAAAAATAACATTATGTTTTAATATTTTTTATTCAATTATTTTTTTTGACACATTTTGTTTATCAACACATAGTCACACCATTCAGTTTTTACGCACTAGATAAACAATGATAAAAAAAAACATTTTCACAAAAATGGTTGCTTTTCTCCAAAAAAATAGAAAAGAAATTTTAAAATCCATCACAAAACAATGTGAACACATCCATTTCGACTTTCCTTAAATTTAAGAGTGAAAAAAAAACTTGCATCAAATTAAAATACAAAATTAACCTAGCAAAAAGGTATTCTAATTTAAAAAAAATAAACTACAAAAAGCTGTTTAAAAGAAAAAAAAATGTTTATCAAAAGATTTTTAAGTTGAAGCATGAAATTTATTTATTTAGTAAATTCAGTAACACAATGAATTATTTTTGACTATTTAATATAATTTTCGTAATATATGTAATTCTTATCGATAAAAAGAAAGATACAAAAATAGTTTTTTCATCGTTCATAATAAATTTTAGGCCAAACATGATTTGATTTTAGAAAAAAAGAGTTACAAATATTAAACTAACTTTTTTTACGTATGGATGATGAAAATACAATTCTAAAATGGCCAATGAGATAGGAAGTTAAATCTATGATTAAATTGTAATTATGTACTGTAAATGCAAATTTATTTTATAAGGAACATAAAAGATAAATCTTACATGAATATATTTCGAGTCGTCTCATTCAAATGCTACATTACAGACATAAATACTATCCTGCCAAAATTATGACTAGTGATTGGAAAACTGGATAAGACCCGATAAAAATTAAAAGTTATATTTAAAAAAAAAAAACAATATTTTTTAGGTGCTGAATTAATTGAGAATCATCACAGCAAATTTCACTTCACAATAAGGTTATAAAAAATCTGTAATCTACAGGTCGACCGGTACTTGACGCTAAATATTTAAGGATATAAATGAAGTTAATGTAATTAAAAAAAAAAAAATTCATTATCAATATAAAACGTTATCCAAGCCTTACAAAAATAATATAGTTTTCAAATTGAAAACAACTACATATTATATTATGTATATTACATTACAAGGTGATACTGCAGTGTTACAGACTAAAAATAACATAGTTAATATGTAAATTGATGCTTAGAAGATAATCATCGTTACTGACGATGATGTTATGAAATTTTGACTCCATTACTCTCCAAGCGAGGATTTCTTAGTTTAGGGTAGGCAAAACTTTGGGGAAATGACGAATTTATTATTAAACGAGATAATGAGTATTATTACAACTTACACTTGATTATGAGGTCTTTACGTGACACTGGTTATTAGTGGTGGGCGAAGCGGCTCGGTTTAGTGAGCCGGATCACTAAATCAGCTCTTTGTAGTCTACCGGTTCGGTGATCCAGCTCGATTGAACGACGGTTCGCGTCCCCCCGCACCATGCCCTGTCCCTCGCTCCCTTGGCCCTCCTAAAGACGTCCTTAAAAGGCTCTTATACGATACTTTTTTCGCCCAGTTTTCATGTGGATTGTCTTTACAGAGAGCTGATTTAGTGATCCAGATCATTAAACCGAGCCGCTTCGCCCACCACTACTGGTTATACAATGGCTGTTGAAGATATGGACACACAATGAAAAGTGGCCAAGTCAAGATCCCTGTCGGTTGGCAGACTAAGACTGAAGTAGTTCGCATAGACACACTGACAGCTTCGCAAGTCAGAATATTTTTTACATATATGAAACAAAATATTCAAACTTGCGAAACTATGAGCCTCCATCCATGCAAAAATCGCCAATCTCAATCTGCCAAAAAACAAGGACTTTGACTTGGCCGCTCTTCGTTGTATGGTCACGATATGTTAAGAATGATGATTTTTAATAATAGCTGCGTTGGAGTTTAGTATAAAGTACAGTATTTTCGAAACACATTTCACATTTGAGCTAGCCAAAATATTAATTAATAATTATCAAGGCACTACTTGCTTATTCATATTACAGACGCGATCAAGTGAACAAAATACTCAATGTACATAAGTCAGAATAATAAAACAGGTGAATGGATGTCGAGGAAGCAGGAAGTGTGCCAATACATTGTTATTTTTCATCTCTGCCACCCCGCAGGGAATCATCAGATTTGAAGTTAAATTAATATTTTGATGGAATTAAAAAAAAAAACGAATACATAATCTATTACGTATGATTTTCAGTATGCTATTTTTGACAAACACAATATCTGCTCCATTGCAGATGCGATTGACGATCAATCATTGTTTTTTTTTCATTACTGCATCATCAATGAAAGATGTTTAAAAAAAATTATAAAGTGACATAATTTGAACTGTTATTGTCAATTATGGTGTAATTTGATTCCTCGGTAATGAATAGTATTTATTCAAGTAATCATTAATCGCGAATATAGTAACATTTCTACTTAATAATCAATTGTGACATAATATTTCGACTTGTTCATGAATCATTGTGTAATATTTTCACATAATCATCACATGACTTAATGAATTTGAAAAAGAAATTCTTGCATAATCATCAATTATGCAGTAATATTCATAATTATTCATGAATCATGTAGTAATATTTATACTTCTTCATCAATCATGGCATAATATTTGAAATTAATCATCAATCATGTTGCAATATTTTCACTTAATCATCAATCATGTCGCAATATTTTCACTTAATCATCGATCACAAGTAATATTTTTTACTTAATCATCAATCATGGCGTAATATGTTTTACTTAATCATTAACCACCTTTCGCCTTAATCGTGGAAGTGTGTTTTGAGGTACTTCATCATGCCGAAGGTGCGGAAGCGCTTGACGCCCATGACCTTGTAGAGGTCGTCGTCGCAGATGGCAAACTGCTTGTTGCTCTGGTCGTAGAGGTTCTTCTCCTTGATGATGGCCCACACCTTCTTGACCACCTCATGGCGTGCCATGGACTCTTGGCCCATGAGGGAGGCGAGTGCGGGGGAAAGTTTGTACGCGCGAGTGTAGCCGCCGCCCTTTCCACGACCCTGGGAGATAAACACAAATTTTGAGGATTAATTTACTTTTATAATAGTAAATCATGGTGATGTTTAGTTTTCGCGCAGCTCAAGAACACATTTTAAAATTTTTTAATGCACATATCGTCCCCTTAGGCCCTTCCACAGAGCAAAGAATACAATAGAGATGCCCTTACACGCAAGGGGAAGAAACCAAAAGTAGGGGGGGAGCTTAGGTGAGTCACTGTCATTTGCTTATCGAATAAATGCATCCCGATAGACTGCAGGCAACTCACATTGCACTGCAAAGTATTTAATTAGTATTTACTCTCTGAAAAGCAAATCTGCTAATGATCAATTCGTCCTTTTTACAATTGTGCGGAATTTATGGCAAATCTCCCCTTTTCCAATAGCTGTGGAAACAGATTCCAAACTAACCCAAACCACCAATAAGTAAAACAGTGAATAAGAAAAAGATTTGGCTTGTTTACAAAAACCGAATGACCCTTGAAATGAACCTTTTTACAAATGTTTTAAATTTGCTTACCGCAGTCAAAATCACGTGAAAGAAAAGTGGACGGGTGGTGCCAATAAAACTGTTCTATGCATTATATAATTGAATAAGTTTAAAATACAGTTAAAAAAATGCTGATCTGTGGAATGCAATGCGATATTTTTGACTATTCTTTTTACCACTTCTATTTTTACAACGTTTGATTGTACAGGAAACCATAATCATCGGTTTATTTCTTAAAATCTTCGAATATCACTCGTGCTCAACCGTACTCGAATGATAACGTAATGTATTCGAGAAATTTGTGAACCCGCCTGGTGCCTGGTGCCAAATTTAAGATGTCACGTGGTTTGCCTCCAGCCATCAAAATGGTAGGCAAATACTGAAATCACGAGACCCGTGTCGCCACCAATAATATTGTTACCTTGGAATTGATCTAAAGCGCATGCATTGTGGCGACAAAAAGTTATGGTATTTTTATATTTTTGAGGAAGGAGTGGATAAATACCGGTTTCGTAAAAAAACATCAAATTTCGAATGTAATTTCGCAGGATCTATTTCGTAAATTCACACACAATAAGTAAAATACCATGAAAACATGGTAACAATGCTATAAAATCGAGTTTAGTTGGGTGCATCGCTAGAGAATGCCGCTCTGCTGTTGCTGGCATACCAGCGGTCAAAGTTAGAAATCGCACGCAAGTAATTAATTACTACGAAAAATCAATCAAAACATAAAACTTTTTATACTAACCGTGGCCGGCTTAGCTTTAGGCTTCGACCATTCTGAGTCTGAATCCGAATCAGATCCCTTCCCCTTCTTCTTCGGCGGAGCCTTCTTTTTGGGCATCGGCTTCTTGGCCTTGAACTCCTCATCATCGGAGCCATCGGACTTGGAACCGTCAGACTTGTCTTCGTCGGAAGAGTTGGCTTTAGACTTCTTTGACCTGGGGGCGGGTTTTTTGGGAGCGGGGCGTTTGACAGGTTTTTTCTTGGCATCCTGGAGGAATTAATTGAGTGATTAGTGACATTATTATTTTTATAATTACAGGCAGTTTTTTTGACATTTTTTTGGAATAAAGAATTTTTTATGATATTTTACACATGTTAAATTTATGGTTAAGCAAGTGAGGTAATATTATCTTTTTAGAGGGTCAAGGTTGACCAATGACATTACTATTCGGCCATCATAAGAGTCAAGTATGTATATGCAATTTTACATTAGTGTTTCCATTGCATTTTTTATCAATTTCGCATACCCATTTCATTCATAAACTACATTCATAAAGTAGTCCCACCCCGAGGTCGTCTGCGCATCATCGATAATCGTCCAGCATAAACATCTTCCTTCTCACGCCGTATTGTACGAAAAAGAAAGACAGAAGATGATGATGCGCAGATAACGTTGTTTTCTATAAAAATCAGTGGTTTTTATGACAGTATGTTTGATGTCAAAAACGAAATTGAAAAACTAATGTCTAAAAAAAACATACATTTTAAAGTATTCATTAATCTGATAAAAACATAATTATAAAGGATTGTTCGATGTCTGTCTCACTGGGACAATTCCTGTGTTGAGACAGACGTGGTAGGTACATAAATTATATAGAGAAATAAAATAAACATAAGAACAAAGCCATACAAGTCAAATTTTAACATATCGGTTGGGTGGTACATATATGTTGTGTTGGAAGTTTTTTAATTGAGGTAAAAGTAAATATAAAAATTGGATTGCATATGCCTAGAGACAAAGAAAGATTCAAAATTGAGTAGCACGTCTAAGGGCGGGCGTGTTTCGGGGAATTTCATACATATACATATTCAAGTCCTGTGAGAGTCCTGCTATTATTACATTACGGTTCAGTTGTTTCACAATGCTTGAATAATAACAGAACTTGAATATTAACTTTGAAATTTTGATGAATCCTACAAGTTTATCAGTCACTAAGCCCGCCACTAAGAATGTGTTTTATAGTAGTGAGCAATAATTGGATGACCTATTTTAACAAAGTTTTATTTCATGTTTACATTTAATCGGTGTGTCTATTTGTGTAGTCGTAGCTGGTATTGCATTGTATACTTTGAATGCTAATTGCATTAACTCTTCCTTATGACAGAAGTATTGTTAGCGTGCATGGTATTTTATGGAAATTAAATATATTTTAGAGGATTTCAGACATTTCTAAAAGCAAATAATATTTTTTTTGATACCATTATTCGTCACATAAAATTATTCTGAGGTGAACTGTTGAATGAAATGGCTTTATCCATGCATAGTAATGCTATCTGAATAAACAGGTCAAATCTATCTAAACATACCCATCTCCACATCCTCTGTTATTCTAACTCTTGACATGGCCTGACCCAAGTATTTGATTCACTCGATTGTACCATGTCTTCTTCTACCATTGCTGTTCAGTCTCACAATAATCCTCAAAATAGGAGACGCTATAGTGCCACTTCGGGCAGTTGGAATTCTTGCGCAGTTAAGGTATGACAAACCTCAGCTTCCTCTTCATCGTCTTCCTCCTCATCCTCCTCGTTCTCTTCGTCCTCCTTGGAGTTGACGTAGTTCATGACTAGCTCGTCGATCTCCTTCTTGCGTGAGTTCAGGTTGCAGTTCAGCTTCTCCTCCACCTGCTGGCGCACCTTTTTGGCGGACATGACGCGCAGGTCAGCATCCTTGAGGATGTCTGCAAAAAGACACATTTAAATAAACTAAAGATGTATTATAACGTATTAAAATGTTATATTGTTGTTTGGCATGCAATACCGCGAATGTAAAATGAAACAAATTGTTCAGGAGAGACAAAAACCACAACACATATATAGCACTCCCACATTTAAACCGTCACAAGTCAAAATATGTCAAACAGGGAAAATGGTCTTCGAAGTTTAGCATCTTCACTATGTATATATAAGACTTAAACATGGATCAAGATTTTGATGTTATTAACACTTTGAAAGTAATGTCATCTAATATTTAGAGATGTAAATAACTGTTGCGACAGTTAACAATCAAACAACAAAACAAGTGCATGTAAAACGACTTCAAAGTTCATCATCCCATTGTGACAACTTTTGATTTGTGATAGTTTAGATGTGGGGGTGAGATATATATATTTTATTAATAGACCATTGTTTAATTACACAAAATACACAACACGAAATAAGAAAAACAAGAGCTGCAGAAATAGAACAGCACATACACAATACATGAATGAAGCAATGACAAAATTATGCATTTGAGAGAACATTCAAGCGAAAGCCTGAACGAGGTTTTGGTAGAGTCCATGATGCTAGACATATTAAATGATATCCTTCGAAGCTTATTTTCATAAAGACTGAAAAAATCATTTAGACTGGCACCAAAAATCTCAAGGCCCTGCCTTGAGTTAATAAGTCTCGACCATCTGGACAGTGAGAATGGTACCCATATACAATACACAATAGTTAGTGTATCGAGTGTTGATTGAGGAAACGCAATTCATTGTTTCTGAGCAATGGCGGCAAGTGATCTATATACAAGAGGTGCAATAAAAAAAAACCGTAGGTTATCTCTTTTTGTAGATGAAATCTATCCCACGATCTTTGGTACTTGAAAACCATGGTGAAAATACATCCATTACAATGTTCTTAACAGTTTCACGCTTTTGAATGAGTCACGCTCGCGCGCTAAATGCGTTCCAATTTCTGCTAGCCCGAGTGACGATGGCCTGTTTCGACTCGCAGCGTTCTATTTTTAGCTAACGCAAGTAACGCTCGTCAAGTTTAGCGATGTATTTTACGCAATTTGAATTTGGCTGCAGTTGAGATTGGTCGTGTTTTTGAGCTGCTTATTTCGTTTTTACTATATCGTGTTCATATTTTCGTGTATGTATGAATGCATCGTTTAATTAAAAAAATATATATTTATAATATCGTATCAATTTGAATTTTTTTTTTTTTTCAAATAAGATCCCAAATGGAGAGTGATAGTGAATATGAAGATATTGATAATGATAGATGTAATGAGGGTCTATGTTTAACACCATGCTTTAAAATCTATCACACTAAATTGAATTATTAATTTTTCTTCATTTAAAAAAAATTAAATATGCTTAAATTGTTATATTTTAATTGAAAAGTGTATAAACTTTGAATAAAACAAAAAAGAACCTGATGTTTTTGAAACCCTTTTTATAAAATAAAAAAAAAAATCTAGCATTAAGTGGTTAAATTCTGTAATAGGTGATATAAAATATGCAAAGTGAAAAAATTACATTTTAATAAGTATTTTGCATTCTTTGGAAGAACATACTCTGAGGAAATGATTTCTAGTCGAATAGCATTTTTTCCCATTGTTTTTAACATAAAATAGAACATCAATTATACACAACTTTTTTTTATATGCATGATTGTTTAAATTATAACAGTAAGAGATGGGCAGTTACAGTTAAAGTAAGCAGAAAGAAATTACAAAGATTTATAGAAGTAATGTTTCAACATCTAAATCATCCACCATAATTTTGATATTTTAAGCAGAAAGACAATTTATTTGTCATTTTCGGTAAAAGGTTGAATGCGCGTTAAAAAATCACTTCAAATTGTTACATTCGCGGTAATTGCAAGCACAGTAAAGGTTTTTCAACGAAGGATTCATCGAGGTAACCTGCATACCTCTGCAGCGTAAAATCAATAGACATATTGATCATATCATTTACTGTTTTGAAAAATGACAAAGCAATTTGAATTTTGACAAAATATGAAACTTTACAAGTCTGTTCTCTGAATTTTTCTACTAAGGGTCTAAGTCATGATTTTCCATTGTTCATAGAGAAATCTAAAATGTCAAAATCAGAGCATTTGTTTCACCAAAAATTAGAATTATTATTTATTAAAAATAAAACACACTGATTTGTCGCATTTTATTAACAAGGTGTAATATTATCTTACAAACACTTCATCTGAAACTCATTACGAGATTTGTGAGCAAATTAATAACAATTAAACGTGTGCGCATCAAGCGTCTGTCATAATAGTATCATATTTTGAAATTTCGCGCCTACAGAATCGATCCATCACCCCCGTACGAAACAAAAGCCCGGCTTTGAACTCCTCGTGACAGAAAAGTGTACATAAAATCTAATATTTGACTATCCAATAATCAAGAATGTTCATTAAACAACTATTTATAGAAGGTACATCGGACGAAGGGGCTAGCAAATACAAAATACCGTGTTGAAACAAGGCGCTCCTACGTACAAGAGATTTCGCATCAAAGTACAAATATGAAATATCCCACCAAGAGTGTACCTCGATTAATAAAATACTTCGAGCGACGCAAAGTATCCAGAGATGTTAAGGACATTTTTCTTGTTAATGTTGGTTAATCGTTCATTGAAAATCATTCCGTAAATACAGAGATATCTTGAAATGTAAAAACTGACATTTGTATGGATACGGAGCTTGGCTTCCTATGGCCATTGTTCGTATCTGGTACAAGCCGAAATGCTGGACAAGAGTAAAACATGCTTTTTTCCCCAATAAACCGATGGAGTTCACTATGGAAAATATATGCCAAATATTATTTGAATCCTAGTTTTGCGAATTTCAATACACGTATTGGACAATAAAGTATTTAAAAATGTATTTACCGTTTATTTCATTGCGAAGATCGTCTTTACTGATTTCTGCCATTTTGCCGGATTTGACTGAAATTTAGTACGAAAAACTGACACCACGAAAAAATATTCACTTTTTAAAAAGTTTGTTTTTAATACAAATTCTTAAATCTTTTTCACTGTTTAGATAAAAAGTAAATCCATTTTAATTAATTGATTATTATAAAATCAGTTATTTCATCACATATCGTCATAAAATAATTATATAAAATCATAATATATTTCACGGATGTCGTGCGGCAGAAATGTAAACTACAACCACTCTCTAGTAAAATATAAGTTTTACGCGTTTTCTGTGTTAGTTCTCATACGCTTCGTTATGAAGCATATGAATGCGTGGTGGTGAAATGTGTTATCCAGTCAAATGTACTGTGATTGTTTGAGTTTCACGCACAACATTAATAATGTGTTGAATAGTAAAAATACTTGATATTGATATTGTGGCCATTTTTTATGACTGGTGTGTAGCGTTTTTTGTAGTTAATAGTAAAATCAATGAAATATTTTATTTCAGTATTTTACTGAAAGTATTAAAAGTAGGTACTTATTTCTGAAAGTTTCTTAAAACCGTTTCCAAGATACGGCTACTCTCCGCAAGATGACTCTAATACAAAAAGCTTTGATTAAATTCCGCAAGAAGTCAGTAGTGATAACATTTTCCCAAGCATCAAATTTTCCAAAAAGACTAACCAGTTTAGAAAACATATTTATATTTCTATCCATATTTACATTTTATCGTTTCCCCCTTCAAAATAGGCAGCTAACTTACTGCTTTCATCAACAATAGTTTTATTGTGTTTTCTTATAGTTTTATTTATTTAATCAATTTTCTGAATAGAATATTTGACTAAATAGCCATTTTCAAATTTTGGCTGTCGATAGTCCTTCGATGTGTCCAAAGAGCAGAGCGATTTTAGTTCATTACTCCAACGTACACACTAGAAGTAATTATTGATTCAATGTATTTTTTATAACTTATTAGGTCCTGGGTTCGAGTCCCAGATGCGAATGAAATCTTTTTAATTTCTGTTGTTTTTTCGGTTTCGTGGTTCATTTGAGATGTGTTAATATTATCTTCTTCAATGATTAATTATTTATTATTTCCAATGTAAAGTTTTTTTTATTTCAAGTTAAAAAAATTAACTTTAATTACTTAATCACTACATATCAAATCTTATTTAAAGCAAATAGTACAACTTCAATAATGAAACTGTAATCCCGTGAAAATCCCGTGTCGGTTTTTTGTCCTTAGTCAAAGATTCGAGGCCCGAGAAATAACGCAGCCACTACGAAACCAATAATGATCCAAGCAGCGACTGCGCGATACGAGGTGAAGAGAGCGGCACTCGGGTTCTCTCGCCTCGGTAAAAGGCGCAACATAATAATTTTGATGTAGTTTCCCCAAGAGACAAGTTTAACGTCGGGCGTGATCGTAGCAATGCCTATTAGGTAGTGGCCATTGCTTTTCATGTTTTTATGAGTTATAGAATAAAACAGGGTTATTCAAAATGAAGGACTCAATTTCGCATGTCTTCCTCAATACACGCGGTCAGGCTGGGCTTTTTCCTTTACAGAGATATCCGGTTTGTTCAAATTGTTGATACCAATGACAAATGCTCTTTCTAGTTGGAAGTTCAATGTTAAAACGGAGACGAAAGATATGCTGCACTACAGTTGCTGGCTCAGTTTTACAGAACTCACGAACACAGAAAACCTTGTGCTGCATAGTAGCCATTTTACTCACAACTGACGCGAAATGGCTGCTTGGCAGTGACAGCACTCTAGCGGTCGTTTGCGCAACTATGAGTGATCTAACGGTGGGATTCTAAACTTTCGGACCTCCTCTTTCAATTGCTATGTAGATCATTCACATATAACGGAAAATTCAGAAAATATAGAGGAATGAAATTGAGTCGATCATGTTGAATAACTCCGTACAATACATGTTTTTGTAGCAATGAAATAACGAAGCATTTAGTCTGCGAAGCGGCATGTGAATGTCATGCACATTGCACGTGGACCTAGGTATTTACATACCCAATTATTAATTATGATTTAGCATGAACAAATACTCTTAAATAACAATACCTCCAGCTCCTGACGTTTGATCGCAACATGCCACACTAGCGCATAGTTTTTCATACATTTGAATAAATTTTCTGTGAAATATATTGTTAATAAATTATAGAAATCGAAAATTCTAAAAATAAATATTGAGTAACCTACATATAATTTTACTCCGTTTTTGCCCATGTACATATATTTTTTTAAAAGCGGCTATTAGGATTGTTTTAATACTTAAAGCCCCGCTGCTCGCGCACTGTCTAAATTGTTTACGAAGAAAAATATTTATTACAATAGCAATACTGTCCGGAAGCCTATAAGCCCGGGCCGCTAGAGGCGTAATTGTGGCATGTTGTCAGTATTTTGAAGTCTATGATATTTGATTACACGTGCAGCTTTGTCAAAATACTAGTCACATAATATTTGTTTTTAGGATTTTAGATATCTATAATTTGAATGTATTTCACAGAAAATCTATTAAAATGTATGAAAAAACCAAATTCGTACAACTCGGGCCGCTAGAGGACGCTAGTGCAGCATGTCGCCATCTCAATTTTTATATTGTCGGGTTACGAATAACCCGACAATATTTGAAAATCTCCTACTACTATCACTGTAAGCGGAAGATGTTGCTTGTGTCGTGATGGAGGACTTAGCCAGCCGAGGAATTGAACTCACGACGCCTGGGTGAGACCTAGACGCGATGCCAACTCAGCCACTCACCGGTCAATGTTGGGAAATGTCAAGAGCTGTGCGTATTAGTATATTTCTACGGTATTTGGAATGAATAAATTATTGAGGGTCGTTCTGCATGCGGTAGCTTGCCAACAAAGCGATGAAAATTCGTGTTGTGTTCTTTGAATTCAATCCATATTTTTACAATCGAACAAACTGGCAGCAGTTTAATTTTTGCTGGCTAATTAATTTTGATTGTAAAAGTTTTTAAATCCTGCCAAAATGGTCCACTTTGAATAATAGCAATATATTTTTATTATTTGTTAAATGATATTACAAACCGGTAAAATTTAATACATACAAGAAAGTATTTCCAAGAAAACAGAGTTTTATAAATATTTTAAAGTGAACAAGAAAAATTTAAGTGAACAAGAAAAATTTAAGTGAACAAGAAAAAATTAGACAGTGGTGAAAAGATCGCACCAATGAGGAGAGATTCTCCCAAGAATTAATAGGATTTCCATTTTTAATCTCTCCCACCTAACGCAAATATATGTCGACATCCTGTTAGATTTTGTGTAGGAAAAATATACTTCTCCCCACCGGGAGAATCATTGGCAGGTTGGTCCTACAGGTAGAATAATCTATGATGACGCTGTCTTAGATAGTCATCAGGAACATGAGACTTATGCGCTCCAAAATAGTTTAAAAAAATAGGTATCGACATACCCCTTTCTTTTGAGCTCCAGGGAGTGAAATCCAAGCACGCCCAGAATAAAGTAAGTTGGATAAAGCCACGGATAGTGGCCACATTCCCCCATGTAGAGAAATATTAAAAACCTTTTCTGAACCCTCTTTAACATGAGGGAGCACCGGGTCTCATGAAGATTCCAGACAGCCGACCCACTCTCTAACCTAATGCCGACTAAAGAGAAGTTCAACGTTCTAAGAGTATGGGTATCTTGAAAAACTTTGACGGTTCGGATGACAAATCCTAAAATTCTTAATAAATGCAAGTTTACTTTAATATACAATAAGGAACTTCAGTGCAATTTTAAAAAAAAAGTTATCAATAATAACGTTCAAATTTAAATGCAAGTATATTTCGTTTTTTTCTAAAGATTCAATTTTTCAAAGCCCGTCAAAACTCCCCAAATCCATGGCCAGTCGGTTTTGATCAGTTTTGAGGTTAGAATGTCAAATGTCAAATGTTAAAACAAGGTTGAGCATTCCCGTATATAATTTTATATTCTATTCATGGTAAACCATAACTAAACATAAGTAATAAAATTATTTACCTTTTTAGAATCTTTAACTCAAAGAAAAATAATAGTATTGAGGTATTAACATTATCATAATATCCGTATTGATAATTGATTCGCTAATGAATAATCTATTTTTTTTTATTAGTATTAGTTTTTTTTATATTGAACAACAGTTATACAGCTTAAAGTCACCCAAATTAATTTGAAATTTGGCCAAAACTAAAAAAATATATGTTTAAAATACAAAACAAAATCTTAAAATAAAAATATCCATACTAATCTGAATACAGAATGCGCATGTGACGTCAGATGTTCCAAATGCAATGGTACTACCATAACAAGGTGTTTTAATGAGATAATTTTTGGACCACTTTTAAATAACGATTTATATTTTCTAATTTCTTCAAATGATTGATAACTTTGTGGCATCATTATTAATTATATAATTGAAAATACACTTTGTATATACTACTTTACTTAAAATATATGAATATTTCTACATGTTTCATTTTTACAGTATTAATTTAATCCTGAAGATGATAGCATTGCTATCGAAACATGTAGAAATATTTATATATTTTAAGTAAAGTGGTATATACAAAGTGTATTTTCAATTATATAATTTATATTTTCATTTATTCTGACGTCATCCGAACCCACGCCACTAGCTACGACAGTAACGGCTGGTTTTTCATCTACTTTTTTGGTGACCGGATAAATTAACACACGTATGAATCGGCACACTTTTAAAAGTGATATAAAGACATTAAAAGTAAGAAAAAACCAACCCGAAAACCCAATCTAACCTAACCCAACTAATATATAAATATATTTTTTATAAACATTATTTTATAGATAATTTTTAATTAGGTTAGGTTTTCAGGCCATTTTTTAATATTATTATTTATTTTTTCGTACTTTTAACCCTTAAAAAGATAATCATATATTCCTGAATATATTGTAATACTGGCCCTTAGATAGCTCAAAGTGATTTATTCCTAGAAGCCAAATTATTTGGCTGCAAATCACTTTTAACGATTTCTGCGAAAAATTGTTCTCTTTGACGTGAAATCCTGCCATGGTGACACTATGACGTCAAATCGCGTTTAAAGTGCAATAATTTAGGTTCGTGTGGCGCCATCTCCATTCCGGTTCGATATCATTCGCTGAAAATTTGAAATGACAGAGCGGGTACCTCAAAATGGCGACGGTATCGAATTGAATACATGATTTGGGTCGTCGCTCCTGTTGAGGTAGGCTCGTCTCGCCCAGCCCACCCAACGTCCCAACCCGCGCGGCCAGTTCTGTCTTAACTGACCTTGCCAACGCCGAATAACGACTTCCCGCGAAAAAAGGGGGAGAAAACAGAATGAAGCCGAGGTACCTACGCCTACGTACTACTACTGGCCGCTGAAATGGTGATGACTGAACAACAAAAAATAAACACATTGACGGTGGTGTTTACATGATTTTGTTTTTAAAGATATGTATTTAGATTGTACATTTTAAAAATGTAACCACCTATAAATACAAAATAGTAAAAAAAAAACAAACAAAAATACAGCGATAGGCAGGCATGCAGAAAGACAGTAGGTTTCAAAATAGGGTTATATCGTTACCTTAATTAGTCATTTAACTAAATCAAAATTATCATACGTTCGAATGCCACCTCCAAGTATTTAAAAAAATATATATCTTACTACGAAAACCTCATATCTGTATAATAATTATAAGTTAGCAAAAAATCGAATGAAGTAAAATAAATAATTAGAAAAAATTACATTTATAAAAGAAATTAAAATTAATAAATAAGAATTTTTTTTTTAAATGTTATTCGTTTAAAAAAATATTTATGTTAGGACAGCATTCTGGCACTTTCGATTTATTTGCGATTCGGAATTTTAATCTTTGATTGAATTTTAGATTTCTTCAATCCTTAAAAAAAATCCTCGAATTTATTTATTATTTTAAGAAAGTAGTTTAGCGTATATCAAAATATTTAAATCCATACTACCTAGTTTAAAAAATACGGAACCTTTTGTTTCTCATGTAAAGTTGCTAAACGGACTTTGAGCATTTACTAATTAATGTGGCAATATATTTACTCGGATGACTGAATAAAATAATATTAAATCAGAACCTTGTGGCAGAGTGATTAAATTAATTAATTTAAAATGGCTGTCATTTTCCTAAGAGGCCTTTTTCAAGGATTATGAAATCTTTTGGGATGATTGGAGTATCATACAACATGGATATCTTCCCAAGACTCAAGTTTAATCCTTCCTTTTTTAAACACGTTCACACGTCATCCCCAAAGACAACATTGGCCCTGAACAAAAAGCTTCCTGCATTTTTAAATTTTTTAATTTAATATTGGTAATATAAAAGCCCAGAAATCCATCGTTAGTTCTTATAGAAATACTTTGGAGTTCTATCGAAATATCGGTAGAAAGGCATCATTCTCACCTGACGTCTATTGTTTAAAGACTACACGCCATTTAAAGAGATTTATTTGCAAAGTAATTGGCGGAAAAAAATAAAAATGTATTGATTCTGGCTATATTGCTAAATGTCTTCCATTCAGCAGAAGCCATCACCTTTTCCTCCGCCAGTATTCACATAGCAACGTTCGCTTTTTCGGCTCGCTAACTCCGGCCGCATACATTATTCATCGGATAATATTATAAAGGCACCCACCCACCGGCGGGCATGTATCTGGATGACATTACGATGTCTGCGTGTTTTCACGGACAACGATAATAATATAATACACACGGACAAAGGGCCTCACGTTATTTCGGCATAAGGTAGGTCACTGACGGAAGTAGAATTTTCCTCGGCAGGTTTTTTTGTTGGCGTATTGTCAGTGGAGCGCTGCACGCAAGTTGGCTAATTGGATGGATTGTTCTCTATATTATATATACCTTCCCGAGCAGGTGTTGTTGTGACGGTGTGCGTTCACTTTTATGCAGGGGGGTCTGTCTTCCAGTATTTGGGAATTTGAACACGATGGCTGGCGGGTAAAATATTATATTTAGATCCATTTGCAATTGCGAATATGATCTACATAATATTATATCGCTTTATTATTCGCCTATCTGTTACACACAAGCTCTCGAACAGTTAGCTCTGGTATAACGAAATTAAACAGCTTTTTCTGCCAGGAAATTTTAGGACAACACATATTTTTTCAGCTTTCAACGCCACCTATATTAAGTTACGTATGGGTTTTGAACTATAAATTTTAATGATTTAACTGGCAAAAAATAAGACATGACGCCATATTGTTTTTTTCATTACTTTTCAAAAGTCAATAAATTACAATTCGATCAGTCAGATGATACACTGAATAACATAGATAGAGATAATTACGAGGAATGAAGTTATTAATTTGTAAACCTAAATGCACAAATAAATAATTAAAAAAAGTGCGTTGAAGCAGAGAAGTATGTAACTACCGGTGATTTATAAACTGTTGTTTCCAGTTTTGATTGTTAGGAATATAAAACACCTTTTTAATGGCGGACAGTTTCTGGCCAAACGTTGACATTTGTCATACTTCCTCGACGCTTCTAAATTCCTGTCGCGTTCTGTCATCGGGTTCTTGAATAATGTATCATTGTTCCAGCCTTGAAGAGAGAGGTCTCACGCATCCCGAATCGTCGCCGGTAAAAACCGTAGATGATTGCGCTGGAAAGATTGACATAACCGATGGGAGTCAAAATGGCGAATGAAACGAGTAACTACCTATTTTTAAAGCAAAATATTCTTACGAAGCTACTAAAGCAAGTTTTACATGATACATATTTCCATAGAGATCCAACATCCATGGAAACCATATTGGAACCCATATAGAAATCTTTGCTTTACATGATTATTTTCATACCTACGATTTCACATAGATTTGCAGATATAGTTGCCTTTGGAACGGCGAGATCCCGCGAGATCTAATACTTCCGTAGTGTATACGTGACTATTGGGTGAGTATTTTAGCCTCAAATCCAAAATTAAGTTTTTTAAGATGCCATAGCACATTTCACCTGAATGCATTTAGAAATAATATTTCCTACTTAAGTCCTCCTTCTCAAATGTGTCGACTGTAAAATACGATAGGGTGTGCTAATGTAGACATCTTTGTCGATAATTGGTTCATAATATTTCTCGTATAATATATTTTATATTGCTTACCTGTTAACGATTCTTATAATATGTAATATGTATTTATATTTAAATTAATTTTAAAAACATTGGAAAAAAAACTTCACCTAATTTATAATTCCTACAAAAAATCATATTCAATGTGACCTTAGAACGGGGTACCCCAGCAACATTTTGTTCGAAGGCTGTAAAAAAATTATCTTCGAACAAATAAATAAATCGTATGATAACCTTCTATAAATTATTATTCGTATTTATCGCATATTGCAGTATCCATTTAGATCATGTTTCTCTTTGGGTACTTACTTATCTGGTCAATAATATGAATAGCCTGTTTGGTTTTTGGATTGCAGGTAAAAACTGAAGCTCATAAAAAAGTAATAAACATTGGATGAGTAATTGTTTCGAGGCGTTTCGAAATGACGAAAAATTATTGAAAGGCATTCGTTAGGCTTTCCTCAAGGTCCTATTTTGTGTCTTGTTTATGTTCTTCTGTTTTAGTGGGTTTCTAAGATGACATTCAAAGCTGTACAACAATGCATGTTTGTAATTTATCAAATTCCAGTTGTTACTACTACGCAAAACCCGAATTGCATAAGTGTTTTTCGATATTTTTTTATCCATTCATGAAAAATGTGGCGTCTTGGAACGTAGGATAACCATGAGTGGGCGTGATAAATTGTCTAGTTTACATCGTCGTCAAGCTTGGTCAAACAAGGTAGATAATATGAGGGGAGAGGATATAAGTGGGGTCTGGGATGGACAAGGTGGAACATGGCATCTGGTAGAATAGATCTATTTTGACGTAAAATCGATGTCGGGCGTGGGGAAACAATCGCGCCCAAATGAGCGGCAGTTTCTGTCGAAGTAATTTCAAACTAAAAAAACTCGGTTAAAAATAGACATGGCGCCGCCATATAAGTCTAGTTTTAAAGAGAAAGAACGAAAATTTATGCCAGTACTGCTCCAACATTTGGGGCGATTGCGCAGGCGTTAAGTCGGTAAATACGCCCCCAGTAAATCTATGCACTGCGTTTCAATCGTTTACGCGCCATTCATCCTTTGAATTCAAACATGGAGCGGGTATGAATTTTCGGCTAATAATGGAGGTAGAGAAGTATGCACGCCTTTATAACTATAAATTACCGGTATATGCAGTAAAGGGGACAACGTAGAAAGCTTGGTGTGCAATAGGAAGACTTCTTATACATGGAGTAACGTGCTGGACCAGTTCTTGGAATGTTTTTTTTGACATTTAGTACATTTGCCAGAATTTGTCATAACCTACAATGAATGTTACGTTCGATGTGGAGGTGGACCTAAAACCTCCTCCTTTTTGTATCGTTTGAAGGAATAAAAATCAAGTGAAGACGACCTTCACCTGATTCACTCGACATTTTTCGATTTTGACTTTGAATCCGATAAAATTCAGCGGTGAATGTCACAACAGAAATCTGTAACACCGACAATTTACTGGCGGCTACAAATCACTGCAGACCCGTTAGAGAGTCGATGGAGGAAATATCGTGAAACATTTCCTGCATTTTTTCTGCACTCGGTTTTTGTCAATTCCCTACCGGACCGTCAGAGAGTGGCCTAAGTTAAGCATGAAATAATCAATTAATTTTCAAGTTATCATTAGCCATGTGTAAAGTACCCAAAAGTATATAAGTTACAATAATTAGTTACGTGTAAGCTATAATTATTTATTTTGTAACCATAAATGTACAAATGACAAAAAAAAACTTTTAATTAAAATTAATAGAAAAAAAGAATTAATACGTATTTTTCCATTATTTTTATTTACTCATTTTTAGATAAATTACTCCTTCCGGTAAAGGTATTCAATATTTTACAACAATTATGATAATATTCCATTTCGCTGACCAAACCGAAATGGATGAACAACGGAGAGGCCTATCATTTTCCCCTCCACGGTCACAATTATGGTGTTAATTAAAATTCATGCGGTCTATCTTGCCTCAACGATCTTTTAAAACCCAAGTTTTCTATCCAAATCGACAGATCGCGTGTCCGGTGTTGCCAGCGCATTAAAAAGTGCACAAATATGCGCATTTTTGTTAGTGAGCGACATTGCTTTGTGGGGTAAATTGGAGCCTAATGAATGGCAATTTCAGAATGTTGTGAATTTTTTATGAAGGAAAATATCACAGAATTCAATAAAACCTTTTTCTTTATACAGTACAGTTTAGAGGTTCTAAACAAGACTAA
The DNA here is from genome assembly GCA_022606495.2 of Halesus radiatus. Taxonomy (NCBI): domain Eukaryota; kingdom Metazoa; phylum Arthropoda; class Insecta; order Trichoptera; family Limnephilidae; genus Halesus; species Halesus radiatus. The sequence goes on along the minus strand of JAHDVE020005868.1, from coordinate 10,383 downwards.
GAATATTTTGTGAATGCGTGAATACCTCTGTTAAATGGACTCAATATATTTATAAAGAATAAATGGAAAGGTAAATCAAGTCACATGTTTAGTAAGGACGTCAATTTAATAATCTTACACATCTTTATCTATAATGTAAAGAAGAATGTCCCGAAGAAGTGTTTTGTATACAAATCTACAGTTTTATTCCGAGTTTGATGAAATTTTCCATACATGACTTTCGAAACAAGAGAAAGGTCACTGTCTACATTCGAATTTGAAAAACTACACACTTATCCCTTTCCACTTCATAAGCAGAATGTGGTTATTGATGAAATTTTGCACGGGGTAGGGGTAGGGGTAGTAGTAGAGGTGGGAGTAGGGGTAGGGTCAGGGATAGGGTAGGGATAGGGGTAGGGTAGGGGTAGGGGTAGGGTAGGGGTAGAGGTAGGGGTAGGGGTAGGTAGGGGTAGGGGTAGGGGTAGGGGTAGGGGTAGGGGTGGGGGTAGGGTAAGGGATAAGGGTGGGGGTAGGGGTAGGGGTAGAGCTAGGGGTAGAGGTAGGGGTAGGGGTAGTTACAATAATATTATTATTATTTACTTATCACTATTTATTGTTAAGAAAATATGGTAACCCTTTGATTGTGGCTAATTGGAGCTTTGTGATACTTATTTGAAATTACAATGAAATTGTAATTGTTGTCATCTATGGCTTCCCAACTTGCTGTATAGATTTTACAGTTTGAATAAATTTAGTGTGATGTTTTTTTAGCATAAAGCCTCTAATCTCAACACAGGGTTGTCCTAGTGATATGAGTGGTTAATGTTTTTTAAATTTATGAATTAATTAATGAATCGTAACCAGCACATTTAATACATGAACATTTAAATGATTGGGATAAGTAATTACAATGTATATATTCCGTCGAGTCTGAATGTGTTACAATTTCAAATGGTGACAAAACCAAAGGAGTTGGTTTTGACAGGTGGGGTATTGGAGGTAGGTAAATCAGTAGGTAAACAAGAAGGTCATAGACACTCGTGGAAAGGTTAGACTATGATTGGAGGATAGGGAAACGTATCGTGCCAACAATGCATTAAGAAAAATAAATTGTTAATCTAATATATAAATTTCGAGTACTATATGTACTCGTATGTATGTTTGTTTATTTGTAGTTTCGTTATTATGCATTATCTTAACGCTGGAATGCGTTACTGGATCGAATTAAAGACAAGAAAATGTAGTTTTTTTAACATTAACAATCTGGTATACTTCACGTTGATCTTCGAGGCACTGGAGGGAGCAAACGTTTAAATACATGTTTAAAAAATGAGACGTACTGGGAATAAAATGAAACCTTCGACTTCAATTGCAAAACTTTCAAATTTTGAGCTTGGTGTTACGAGTTCGATCACCCCGAAGCCATTTTGTTTTGTTCTATAATCCAAGTTCCAAGTAGGGTAGGGGTAGGGGTAGGGGTAGAGTTAGGGGTATAGGTAGGGATAGTTAATAATATTCATTCTTAACAATAATATTATTTTCACCTTAAAATTATTCCCAGTTACTGGAATTCACTACCTCAGAGATATTTAATTTATTTATACTGCATATAAATTTGGTTTTTTTTTGGATTCGTGGCGTTAACAAGCGCCACAGGTAATAAATTTATACAGAAAGATTTTACGCGCAAACAGTTGTGATTACAACCAATGGGGCGTTTTGAGATTTATTCGCTTTAAAAAAAGATTTACGGAATCCACGTATAATAATTTTTATGTATTCAGAATCGGCGATCGTTGATCCATATGATTTTTTTAAAGTAATAATATTTTTCCCTGGAGTCCCTTATTGAAAAAAAGTCAAATACCGAACACATGTGTAGAGTTCAAAATAACAGCAATGTTATCTAAGTGTTGCCAGTACGAGAAATGTTCTATTTGTTATAAGGAATATCCCTCACAAGCGATACGCATAATACGGGGCCATTTGTTTCACAAAATCAAGACCCATGCATTTTTTCATCATGTGCCCAAGCAAGAACATTGGTATTGAAGTGTTAAAAAAGTGGAAAAATAATAAAAAAAATTACAATCTTATGAAAATAATTAAAACATTAGGTAGTACTAGTGAATAATTAGAAAACACAATTGAATGATAAAACGATAGAAAAAGGAAAAGTTTAATAGTAATTGGATGTAGTTATGTAGGAAATGTCCAACTCAAAAAAGATGAAGACGAAAAAAAGGCGTTTGAAAATTTTGACAACACAAAAGCATATTACGACATTTGTAAAGTGAAAGCGAAATGAACAAAAATCTATTGCATTTGGGGCTTGAATGTTTTTAGGATATAAAAATCTCGTGTTTATTTGTAGGAAAACATTAAATAGTCGATTTATGGGTTGGACTCTTTCTGTACAACTCATAAGTCCGATTCTGACATCTTCATCGATATAATATCTCAAATTCAAGATTTGTAAATATTATTCTCCATTTTTAATCGATGAAGATGACATAAATTGAACTGGTCTCATTAGCTAAGTTGGTTAAGAGGTTGCCCCGGATAGGCAGACGTCCTGGGTTCGAGTCCCAGATGCGACTGAAATCTTTTTATTTTCTGTCGTTTTTTCCGTTTTCATGTATCATTTGGGTTGACGGCCTCCATGGTCGAGGGGTAAGGCTCTCGACTACGAATCCGAAGGTCGCGGGTTTGAATCCCGGCGTGCGCAAGTAAATTTTATTTAATTAATTTGTGCGGTTTCACAATTAATTAATTTAAAAATAATATATGGTATATTTGCGAACATCCCGGAGTGGAAGATACTCTCAATATCGCCCTGGTGAAAGACCACCATTCAGAATTGAAACGTTGCGTGAAATGGCTTTCAGCCGTGTTTGATGACCAGATCTGAATAGCCAGGTATTTCCCCACCTTCCTTTCCCTACCCAATACCTTCAGCCTCACAACATTCCCCAATTGGGAATGCTATAGTCTCACTGGCTCCGGACGGTTGGGACTCTTACGTAAAAACGTAAAAAAAAACAATTCTACAATGATTAAATTTTAATAATTAATTAGTTTATTTTTATCTTTTATTATTATTATTATACGATATCTTGTCTTAAAATAATAATTACCACCCGAATAAGAACTGCTATTTTTGCTATACTATATTTTACCAATGAGCGATTTTTTTGTTTTATATAAATCTGTTATTTTGAAGTAAATTTATTTTTTAATCCTTTATGTCTTCTCAGGTAAAGTCACTAGGAGGGTATACATAATTGGTTATATTTTTGGTATACTACCTACTCAATGCATGCACAAAATGAAAAAAATGGTAATTGTTAATGTCCCAAAAATGAATAAATAAATCAATAATGCATTTATAAATGTTAATTTCAGATACTAGGTAAAAAAAAATTCTTCAGACAAATATTATTAATTCATTTAAAAGATGGCGGCACCAAAAAACAGTTTTTTATGTTAGTATTTAACCTAGCGGTAGTGTCGGAAAGTGCTATGAAAAGGGTAAAACCTTTACTAGAGGGATAAAATTTGGTCCCTAATTTCAAAACGAACATTTTTTCAATGTGCAAACATTACTAGCACAAAAGTCTTAGTGTCTCACAGTCCATGGTGCAAGCAGTATGTATCCCGCAAAAAAACTAATGGAAGTGAAACCTTTTGCCATAAATCAGGTTGCCACTAAAAGCGTAAATTTATTTATGTAGAAATAATTGACACAAAAAATATCCACAAATTTATGGAAAAATAAATTTTGATCTGATTTTGTCAAATTATTTTTTCTTTTTATGGTTCGTTTTTCTTAGGGTTGCAACAGCTTTTTACCTTTTATGGACTACACGTTACTGCTAAATACTATCATTACAGACCAGAGTTTAAAAAAATCTTTATCTAAGTGATATATACCTACGGACAAGTTTAACCCTCTGTACTATTTATTTTGAAGCTGTAAATGAAATATTACTTTTTACACTGTGCGTTCAAACTGCAATTTCAATTATCTTTGACCAAAGTTAAGAGTTAAGACCGGTCCTGGTTTTTTTAAATTTGACAAAAGAGTAAATGTAAATTTTGTAAAAAGGTTTGATCTTGATGTGTTGAAAAATTTGTTTTTGTTGTTTTGTTTCGGATCTTTTTGTGAGTTTTCTTCGAATTGGTTGCTTTAGATCTCGCCGACTTGAGAGCTGTAGGATATGGGTCGTTAACTTGCAAATTGTGGCCATGAAAGCCAAACCATGGGACGCATTTCTAAGGGCTGGAGTTGGGCACGCATTTAAAATACAGACTAAATTATGTAAGTAATGGTACAGTTAAATATAATTCGTTATGAAATTAAAGCAGCAATACCATATTGTTTCAATTTGTACCAATAAATCTTCAAATGTAGAAATCAACCCCAAAATGGATGTAAACGATAAATATTGAATCAATAAAAATATCTTCATATTTGTTTTATAAAATGAGTTAAACAAACCTTTAAAGGTTGAGCTCTGGGACCCGAGTCTGTATCTTTTGCGTTAGCTAACGTAGGTAAAATCAGCCGTGAACGACAGTTTACATAAACGCAGCGTCGTCTCTTGCGTTTGCATTGCGGATTTGTATCTTAACGTAAATACAAACTTAACTTGTTAGCGCGATACGGACTACCAAGCTGTCAAAATGTGTTGTGTATGGGCGATTTAACTTGCGTTACCTGACGTAAAAGGTACAGACTTAAGCCCCTGACGTCTTTAGATTCCCGCAGCTTTTCTATATAGAATGCTGAAGTCAATGCAAGGATTGTCAGCTCACAATGTGGTTTTTACAGCGCCATTTAGTGATTCGATGGCCTCAAAGGCGCTTTAAAGGATTGATTCGTTCATTTAACTGTTAAGTTTATTACCAATAGTTTAAACAAAAAAGATTTTTTAATAAGGGTGTTGAGATTTGCGAGAGTTTCAAAACACACTTTGCCATAATATTTGACATTGGAAAGATAAAGACATAGGAATCTTTTTTGCTCCCAAGACATGTATTTAAATAAGACAAAAATTAGAATACCCAATTCAAAAATAAATTAAAATAAAGAGATCAGCAAGGAAACACATATTAGATAAAGTGTGTACTGATATTGGAAAGAATAGTACTAAGCAGTCTACACACACAAATGTCTCTAAAACAATTATATTCAAAAGATATTTTAATTTACGCATTCAAAAACCAGGATAACTTTGCACGTACAAACTCGTGTCGATTCACAAGATCCTCATTACAACTTACATTCCACCAACCTAAAATTAAAACAACTTTTGAGATTTTAGAATTTTTATGCATTTATTGCGTTATAATTTTACTATAGTGATTTTTTAACGTAATTACGAAAACTTACTTAAAAAAAATTAACAAACTTACAAAAAACTTGACCTAATTTATAATCCATAAATACAACCATGTACAATGTGACATTAGATCGGGGTACCCAAGTAAGGTAACATTTTTTGCGACTTTTGTAAAATATTATTTTAAAAAAAAAGCAATAGCTTTTAAAATGAGCTATTTTTTAGCAAAAAATTACTGTGTTGCGTTATGTTTGTAATTTAAATTGATCTTACATTATAGTGTTCTATAAGCGATCTCAAACCACCCAAAATGCTCGTGACAATTAATAAATTCTTGTTGCCTTCTGATTGCGGTCCTGCTTCCTTTAAAATGATGGTCTTATTTTGAAAATCGATCAGCAAACTCGTTTCGCCGGCACAGACCTTGGCTTTCACAATGCACCAAATTAAATGTACTTTTCGACTAAAGTTCAAGGAAAATGAACTCCTTGCGCTTACAGAATGCATTAATCATTGGTCCTTCAACATTTGAAACAATTACCACTGTTTTAAAGGATTTAATTATTATAATATTACCTGCGTTGAACCGATTCCGATTATAGAAAAAAAAAGTTTGCTTGAAATACGTAAGCACATCTAGACACACTTAATTTTGTGTTCTAATTCGTTAGTTTATCTTTTGTCTACCTGTTTCAAGAAACATTATTCTTTGGATACTCGCTTCTTCTGGGTCCAGAGCAAAAGAGCGTACACCTCTGTCATGGAGGTTGTTAATAAAGCAAAACTTACTTATTTATCTAACAATATTAAAAAGAGTAAAGGTATTTAATTTACAAGATTTATTTTAAGGAACACCTTATTTTGGAGGAAAGCACAACATTTTGTTGCCCACAATACAAACAGGCGTATGTCAAATTTAGCAACTTTCCACGAGTGTCAAAATACGTTTTTTGCCGGATTCTTGTACATTTAATTAAATATTTCACTAGTGGGGTTTCCCAAAGCATTTTTCTTTACCCCATTAGAAAAATATGTTATAAAAAATTCAAAAATCCGCATAAAAACCTGTTTTTTGGCTCTCTTACAAAGTTATGCTAAATATGAGATACGCCTGTTTGTGTTGTGGGTGAGGATTTTTGAGGATCGAACCGCATTTGAGAAACATGTATAATTTTTTAGGAATACATGTAATTTTGGAGGATTGCAAATTGTTTAGGAAACGCGCCACCTTTTGGCGGAACACATCTTATTTTCAAGGAACACATCTAGTTTTTGTAGAACAAAACTAATATTTGAGGAACATGCTACATTTTTTAGGACTACATGTAATTTTGGAGGATTGCAAATTGTTTAGGAAACGCGCCACCTTTTGGCGGAACACATCTTATTTTCAAGGAACACATCTAGTTTTTGTAGAACAAAACTAATATTTGAGGAACATGCTACATTTTTTAGGAATACATGTAATTTTGGAGGATTGCAAATTGTTTAGGAAACGCGCCACCTTTTGGCGGAACACATCTTATTTTCAAGGAACACATCTAGTTTTTGTAGAACAAAACTAATATTTGAGGAACATGCTACATTTTTTAGGACTACATGTAATTTTGGAGGATTGCAAATTGTTTAGGAAACGCGCCACCTTTTGGCGGAACACATCTTATTTTCAAGGAACACATCTAGTTTTTGTAGAACAAAACTAATATTTGAGGAACATGCTACATTTTTTAGGAATACATGTAATTTTGGAGGATTGCAAATTGTTTAGGAAACGCGCCACCTTTTGGCGGAACACATCTTATTTTCAAGGAACACATCTAGTTTTTGTAGAACAAAACTAATATTTGAGGAACATGCTACATTTTTCAGTAACACAGTTTTGAGGAAAACACCTCGCTTTCGAGAAATAGAAATTATTAATTTTTCAACAAATTTCATACTAGCAGGTGTAGAATAGAAAAAAAAAATTCTCCAGGTTTTATTTTCCCACGGTTTATGCTTAATTTGATTCACATTTATGACTTATGACGAATAATTCATTCGAAGACCGAGCCTCCTTTCCAGCGAATTGAAGATCGTTAAAATGTGTACATTTATTATTTATGCTCCCACAAAATAATTTGACCATGAAGGTTCAAGTTAATACTTATTTAAGTACTTGTCTACCCCGGTACTCGCTCGCCGGTTTTTATTTCACTGGCAACATTTGTTTTGTGTTTCGAAGGTTGTCTGGTGCGGGTTTTCTTACGTTCTTTTTTTGAATTTCGTTTTTCGGAGGGAACTTTGGAAATATACTCGTTCAAGGTCAGCCATTTTGAATTTGCAAACAATTTGCCACGCATTTTTGACCAATTTATTGAATTTATGAACTCTCAAATTGGTTTTTTCATTTTAAATATTAATTAATTTAAAGGTTATCTTCATATACCTACGAGTGATTCGAGGTGAACTATTAATTTGTTTAAATAAATATCAGAAATATACCATTAACTTATATTAGGTAAGATTTATTGAAGAAAACTTTTAAGTAATTTAATTGAAGGTTTTTTAAAAGATTTTAACTTTTCTTATTGGGCAAATTGATGTGAATTATTAATAGTCACTTAAAAGTATTAGTCATTTTAGTCATGTTTAGTAATTTTATGTTTTTTATTTTCACTAGCATTTATTCTTTAAAGAAAATGAATACCTTAATTTTATGTGGAAAATGAAAACTTTCACATAACCCATAGAAATGTGATAAAAAACTATTATAATACCCATGCACAGGCTTTGCCTCTGTGGGATTATTTTGTTATATATTTTATTTTTATTATATTTTCTTGTATTTTACAGACTTTTTGAAAATGTACATATAGATCAAAAATTTAAAAAAATAAATAAATAGTCACTTAGAGTGGAAGATACCCTTAGTATCGCCCTGGTAAAAGACCACCATTCAGAATCGGACCGTTGCTTGAAATGGTTTTAGCCGCGTTTGATAACCGGCTCTGAATAGCCAGGTACATCCCAACCATCATCTTCACGTCTCCTTCCCTTTCCCACTTTCTTTGGCCTAACAAAATTTCTCAATTGGGGATGCCATAGTCCCGCTGGCTCTGGACAGTTGGGACTCTTTTACAGTATTTATATTTTAAAAAAATGATGGAAAATCCTCCCGGGTTCACTGCTAGTCAAAGCCGCCTGGAGCATGTTGAATTTTGATCCCTATTTAAATTTAAAATGAAGGTAAAAAAATTAATAACAATTACTTTTTTTAAGCCACTGTTTTTAATACATAAGTATTCACATATTTCAGAAGCAAAGCTCCTCTCATGTGATCCGCAATTGGGATATATTGTGAAACTTAGGGCTATGGGGGTATTTGCATAATATGGTAGAGTCACTGAGGCGATTGTTAGTACCGCCTTCTGTTTGTTCAAGGCCATAACGTAGTGGTCAAGGTAATTAATAAGGATTACTTTGTTTAAACCACTGTTTTTAATACATAAGTATTCACATATTTCAGAAGCAAAGCTCCTCTCATGTAATCCGCAATTGGGATATATTGTGAAACTTAGGGCTCTGGGGGGTATTTGCATAATATGGTAGAGTCACTGAGGCGTGATTGTTAGTACTGCCTTCTGTTTGTTCAAGGCCATAACGTAGTGGTCAAGGTAATTAATAAGTGATTACTTTGTTTAAACCACTGTTTTTAATACATAAGTATTCACATATTTCAGAAGCAAAGCTCCTCTCATGTGATCCGCAATTGGGATATATTGTGAAACTTAGGGCTATGGGGGTATTTGCATAATATGGTAGAGTCACTGAGGCGATTGTTAGTACCGCCTTCTGTTTGTTCAAGGCCATAACGTAGTGGTCAAGGTAATTAATAACGATTACTTTGTTTAAACCACTGTTTTTAATACATAAGTATTCACATATTTCAGAAGCAAAGCTCCTCTCATGTAATCCGCAATTAGGATATATTGTGAAACTTAGGGCTATGGGGTTACTTGCGTAATATGGTAGTCACTGAGGCGATTGTTAGTACCGCCTTCTGTTTGTTCAAGGCCATAACGTAGTGGTCAAGGTAATTAATAACGATTACTTTGTTTAAACCACTGTTTTTAATACATAAGTATTCACATATTTCAGAAGCAAAGCTCCTCTCATGTGATCCGCAATTGGGATATATTGTGAAACTTAGGGCTATGGGGGGTATTTGCGTAATATGGTAGAGTCACTGAGGCGATTGTTAGTACCGCCTTCTGTTTGTTCAAGGCCATAACGTAGTGGTCAAGGTAATTAATAACGATTACTTTGTTTAAACCACTGTTTTTAATACATGGGTATTCATATTATTTCAGAAGCAAAGCCCTCTCATGTGATCCGCAATTTGGGATATATTGTGAAACTTAGGGCTATGGGGGTATTTGCATAATATGGTAGAGTCACTGAGGCGATTGTTAGTACTGCCTTCGTTTGTTCAAGGCCATAACGGTGGTCAGTAATTAATAAGGATTACTTTGTTTAAAACCACTGTTTTACTTCACATAAGTGAGTTCACATATTTCAGCTAAAGCTCCTCCCCTCATGTAATCCGCAATTGGGATATATTGTGAAACTTAGGGCTATGGGGGGTATTTGCGTAATATGGTAGAGTCACTGAGGCGATTGTTAGTACTCGCCTTCTGTTTGGCGCCATAACGCGTAGTGGTCATGCAAATAATAACATTTACTTTGTTTAAACCACTGTTTTTTAATACATGTTCACATATTTCAGAAGCAAAGCTCCTCTCATGTGATCCGCAATTGGGATATATTGTGAAACTTAGGGCTATGGGGGTATTTGCATAATATGGTAGAGTCACTGAGGCGATTGTTAGTACCGCCTTCTGTTTGTTCAAGGCCATAACGTAGTGGTCAAGGTAATTAATAACGATTACTTTGTTTAAACCACTGTTTTTAATACATAAGTATTCACATATTTCAGAAGCAAAGCTCCTCTCATGTGATCCGCAATTGGGATATATTGTGAAACTTAGGGCTATGGGGGGTATTTGCGTAATATGGT
>JAHDVE020005867.1:0-80467 GCA_022606495.2 Halesus radiatus | reverse complement strand
TGTTAATATACTAAATCCATATGTCTGCACTAGACTTCATACAAAGTAACTATACTCCATTGGTCACCATGAAACAGGCAGCCGCCTAGTATGGTGGTATATACTCTATGTAAATGTCTCCATTAAATATCATGTATTTTATAAATAAAAAATAAAATAAAAATATATTAAAATTTTGTGAAGTAACAGGTTTTTAAAATTGACTTAAATACGACCGTAAGGAATGGATACCGAAACATTATTGAAAAAGCGTAAAAAACGAAAGTATGTAAGGATAGAAAGTGATCTCACTAGAATATTAAACGAAGAACAAAATATGGCATTCACTATTGTTTATGCTATAAAGAGAAAGTAAAATGTTAGCAGGGATCACAATAATCTAATCAAGACATTTCAATATTGGTCGTTAGAATAAAATGACCATGGATGATTTTTTGGCCTTCAAGCCATTTCTCATAAACTGTTGGTATTATTACTGTCCCTAGAGATTTTTCTAGGTTTTTTATCTTATTATGCTGATAACATATTCATCAAAGCAATCCCAACAATGCGCTACCAGGATGACAATAAAACGGCACCTTAATGGAAAAATCAGTATTCTATACGGATGTGTATAAATTCGTCGGCTGTGATAGTATTACGTTTCCCGCCAGATGTGGGCGACGTCTGTAAGATATTGTGATATTATTTTCCGGATTTTTAATATCAGTATCTTTTCGAAACGTGGTAAGAGAGAAAGGTTTTCTCGTCACATCTACTAGTATGATTATTTTGTGAAATGCTAGAATAACGCTGTTGTTGAGGACATATTTGCTTGTACATTTATTTAAATTGTTCAGACAATTAGATAATTTTTTTAGCAGTCGAATATTTTTGCTTACATTGAAAAATTTATATTATTCTTATTTATTATTCAAATGTATCCAAAAGCTACCCAATTTTTTTTAGCAACGCTAATGATGTCGTGCATTTCATTTTACTCCGCAATCATCATCTAACTTCAGCTATCCAAATGTGGGTAGCAACGCTAATGACGTCGTGCATTTCATTTTACTTCGCAATCATCACCTACACACAGCTACCCTAAATTGGGTAGCAATGCTAATGATGTCGTGCACTTCATTTTACTCCGCAATCATCATCTACCTTCAGCTACCCAAATTTGGGTAGCAACGCTAATGACGTCGTGCATTTCATTTTACTTCGCAATCATCTCCTACATACAGCTACCCAAATTTGGGTAGCAATGCTAATGACGTCTTGCATTTCATTTTACTTCGCAATCATCTCCTACATACAGCTACCCAAATTTGGGTAGCAATGATAATGACGTCTTGCATTTCATTTTACTTCGCAATCATCTCCTACATACAGCTACCCAAATTTGGGTAGCAATGCTAATGACGTCTTGCATTTCATTTTACTTCGCAATCATCACCTACCTACAGTTTCTCAAATTTGCTTAGCAACGCTAATGACTTCGTGCATTTCATTTTAAATCGCAATTATCACTTACAGCTACCCAAATTTGGGCGGCAACGGTAATGACTTTGACCATTTCACTTTAATTCGCAATTATTACCTACCTACAGCTACCCAAATTTGGGCGGCAACGCTAATGACATCGTACATTTCATTTTACTTCGAAATTATTACCTACCTACAGCTACCCAAAAGAAACCTCGTAACTGAGTTACTTAGTTATTTTATTACGTAGAAATACATTGTCCAAAATTTCCCCTAAGATGTAATGTGTACGTAATTTCATCTGATTTAAAATAAAATAAGTCTTATGTTAAAATAACAGTTTATAAAGTCCGTACTTTCTCCATCCAACTGAACATAACTAATATGGTAGAACTATCTTACTAGGAGTCTTGAATTTGAACCAGCGTGTAACTAAGTTTGAATGGCGATATAATTAGACATTCATGTTCATACTGAATAACTTCTGTTACTTTTATATTATTCATCACTGGCGGTATGTCTGACCAACTGGAGAGATGAATCGATAGAAGTGTGCTGTGGGCGTGTCGGTGTGCCTGAAGTAAAGAAGAAAAAAATCTCTTTTGGTCAAGCTTTCGGAAATTTCTTTTATGAACAGATGTTCATTTTCACTGGCATATCTGGAATCGTTGGAATCGAATAACGATAACAGTCTTCTTTCAACTCGATGGAAATCACATTCTAGTCTCTGTTAGTGGTCTGGCGTTACTTGGAATTCAAAATGTTTTGAAGTAATATTTCTATTCTCTAGAAAATAATCCAATTTTTGTAAACACTTAAAAATGATTATTAACCAAGAAATAGATCACATCCCCTTCCTCTCCTCACTCCCTCCAGTCTCACAACGCGTTCCATTTGATGTTATACGAGTATATTCAAAACAAATACTTATAAATCATATAAGCATTAATACATCAGCGAATAAAAATGACCCCGACGTCGCACCTTTGTCCAGATAAGTCTCGAATCTTAATTTTTTCTGAAAACTCGAAATTTCCTTTGTTGCCCATATTCCTACCACCTATTCGAAAGAACGTTACGTTACATACGGCACGTAGGGGTTAGACAAGAGTATTGGACGAGAGTAGAGCAGGCACGAAGCAGGGAACATGGAACGCGAAATGCAACAGGCTACCCCCGCAGTATTTGTTTTATGGAGGGTGCGGGGGGTCCTAGTGCCTAGTGTCTGCCTACGCTTAGTGCCTGTGTCTTGGATGTACGTGAAGGAAATAAGGGAAGCTCTTCCGGGAGAGCGTATCCCGAATTGAGAACCTAGAATATGTAAATGTAATTGCACATTGTCGGGGAGCCGATTGTATTATACTGGTTTTCTCTCTTTCAGAAATCTTTCTCCTTATTGAAAAACGGAAAAATATAACAAAGGATATCGAACATATAATCCGAGTTCTTTCTTTTCCATAGCTTATGATGGATTATTGAAATAGTCGCGTAGATCTTGAAATTCCAGGAAAAACAGTTGTATGCACTTTATGACGCCACAGTTCGCCGTTCCAGAGTTTTGCTTCTCTTTAACTAATACGGTGAGCTTTAACTACGCTTTTTTTTCATATTTTTTTCTTATTTATCCTGCACTTTACATACCAAATCCTATGTGAAGCCGTATACGAAAGTGAGTAATCCATATACCATAAATCTGTGCCTACAAAATAAAAGGATAATATTTATAAATGCGCATATTTGAGTGTTTGTAATCCTTATAAATACATATTAGCGTGGGTAGGTACGTAAATTAAAATCAGCTTACTTGAAATCCCCTTTAAAGGCGGTAAATTCAGTGATTTGTGTTAGGTACCTATCTTTGTAGGTAAGCAAAAACACTTTTTTTTTGTTTTCCCCTAATCCATTATCTCACACGCTTACATTATTATATTTGCACAATATGTATGTGTACCTGTTACTATTAATATTTTTACACCAGCGATTCGTATTAGGCTCACCTTACAAGTTTATCTCAGCACACCGGGAGGGTTGTCTTCGTAATGTCGATTATTTGAAAATACTGTCGTCCTGTTATAATTTCTTGAATTTTCAACAATTTTATTGCATCTTTTCATCATTTTGTATTTTTGCTATCTATGTTCCACACTATTGGAAACTCACGAGGGTTAGTCCTGTTCACTGTTCTTGTTCAAGTCTGTCAACAATAAAGATGTTAAAAATAAAGCTGTTCACTCTTCGAACAAATAGCTATGCTCTTACTTCAGCAGTTAATAAAGAATTTAAGTGAAAAAAATTATGTCACAATTTTTTTTTCATATAGGTCAGCAATTGTCGATTCAGAACATACAAGTTGTGTCATATATAATTTTGCGTAGAATTAATAAATTGTTATTTAAGAATGAATAAAAAGTCACCTTATCAAAACACCTTGTAATGTTGGTACTATTGCATTCGGAACATCTGCCGTCATCCGCGTATTTTGTTTTTATTTTTGATGATCGTTTTTATTTATCGATGTTGTTTCGTATTTAAATATGTATTTATTTTTTATTTTTCATGAAATTTAAACTTAATTTGCGTAACTTTAAGCTCATTCATGGACACACCAATTGTCAATACGGATATAAAGATAATGTTGATGCTCAATACTATTATTATTCTTTCAGTTAAAGTTTCTAAAAAGGTACATAGTTTTATTACTTATGTGTAGTTATTTTATTTTTTGAATCATTAACGCCTTTCGGCTTTTAAATAGTATAACTTAAAGTATAATACGTAGAGTATAATGTGAAAAATATGTGAGCAATAAAGATTCCTTAAGAGTGTGTATAATAACAAAGATAAAATTCAAGAATATCTGTAAATAAAGCAAGTATAAACCACCATTGAAGATATGTAAAAATTAGGACTGATGAAAGAAAAAAATATTTTATCAATAAAACATAGTTTCATTTCAAATTAAACTGTTTATAATATTTCTATAAATTATAAATACATTTAATTACTAAATGCATCATTACAATAGTCAGAGATACATGTTTACTATTTCGTAGTAAGTAATAAATTTACAGAAGAACATGCACAGTGATTATATCAGAGTAGATAAATGAGTTCGTGAGTACATGTTTGTATTGTAACAGAGATACATTCCGATCTGTGACATGCGCATATACATTAACAAAGTTTTGAATTATATCTAAGGGAGTGTTAAAATGGGCGGCCGTTGCATTTGCAATAGAACGGTAATGATAATCTTGTATTTCTGACCGGTACGTGAATGTTTACTAGTTGAATTAAATCAGGGCTGTCAATTTTATTGTATAAGATTTTAAATAAGAACACCGGATTTAAATTAATTCTTCTACCACTCAAACATAGGCGTAGTTTAATTGTTCTTTCGGTATGTTTGTTCAAAATTAATAAATCTTAGGAATTAGTTTGAACTATTTCTATTTCTGTTGTAATGTGGAGACCCTACAGTCGAGTTGTATTCAATCTGACTATTAACTAGTGATGTGTACATAGGTTTTAATGCATTGATGTTATTAAAATCTTTGGCCACTCTCAGTACAAAACCTATGTTTTACTATGAGTATAATATAAAAGTATGTACGGTAAAGCTCATCCTCGTTTTGACATTTCACATTCTAACCGACCGGTCTTAGATTTGGAGTATTTTAGCGGGCTTTGTAAAATTGAATCTCTAAAAATTATTTTCACTATGAAAACTAACTTTAGAAAAATAATAATATATACTGATATTTAAGTTGCAACATAATTACTGTAAAAAAACTTGAATTCGAGTTCCTTATTATGTAAAAAAATAAAACCTAGCTACATACGTTACCTCGCTATTTGTAAACTTAGCAATGGAAATTTAACGTCCTTAACGAAACCAAAGCCTTTTGAGGCGAGTCTTTGCGCGGAGGTTGCGAACAGAGCCTCCTATCAAGAGGGTGCCTCATTACACAAACAGACGAGAGCTTATACCTAGCGTATTCTCATGCCTAGAAAGCAGTGGTGGTTGTGAATTTTGTGATGAGCTGGAGGACAAAAAGAGGAAATAAATTTATTTTTCCGGAAATAGATAGATTTTTTAAAATTATTCAGTTATGTACTATTCGATCATTTGATATCTTTGAGCTTGTCATCTATGTAAAAGACTCCATTCAGAATCGAAACTTTAGTCGTGTTTAGTGACCCAGGAGACATAGGTACTTCCTAACAAACATCTTCCCCAACTCCTTCCTCTCCCACTTTTCTCATCCACATAACATATTCCAATTGGGGATGTCACAGTCGTACTGGTTCCGGGCAGTTGGAACGGTATTAAATTACAAAAAATCAAATCAACAATTTATTGAAAAACCCCAAAAAAATATCTTGACGTTTTGCCTTAGGTTTTTACGTCGTCGTGATATGAAAATGGGAAATTTGATCTCAAAAATTTCTGGAATAAAAAATTAGGGCACATATTAGTGCTCACCACTCGAGAGTTTTGTAAGACGTATAGATAAGATTTACAGACTATAGTGGCGTTCTAAATATCTGCATTTTAAAATGAAATTTTTTGATTAAAAAACCTTTTTTCCATTTATCTATTTTCGACCGGACCGGAGACTATAACAATTAAAACTAAAACTAAATATATTGACTTGAAATTTGTTTTATTACTGACGGTACTGTTTACTGTTATGTTTTTAAAAACTACCTTTGGGTTATTTTATTACCCTCTGCAAGATGGATTCCATGGGTTTTAAAATTATAAAGTTGTTCGTGCAAGCTTTTATTTGAACACATGGTTATTTCTGGTTTTGGTTTTTTCACTGAGATTTCCGTCTTGTTTGCTAAAATGAATTTTATAGCACTTTTTTTCCTGTAGTTACATGAACTACGGGTAACTAGGTACATTTTAATGGCTCTTTACAATATTTTATTAAGTGAGATCAATACATGTATGTACACTACAGGGTAATATTCTTCTTAGAGTGCGCTTTGGATGTCTGCGAAAAAATTCCCAGTTACATTTTATTTTGTCTTACATGTGGTATTTTATTGTGTGTTACAAAAAAAAACAGCATCGTTTTTTTTTTTTAGTATGGTTCTCAATTATATAGTTTTTAGAAATTTATTAAGGAATAATCAAATTTATTTTATTTTTAGTATTTTAGTTAGATAATGTCATGAGCTGCCACTGCTAGTACAGTATTTTGAAGGATAACTTTCACATATTGTTATACTTCCTTATTCCCTTCCGTTCTCCTGGAAAACTTTTCAAATAAGACAACTTTTCAATCATCAAGTTACTTTTTGTTATGTTTAACATGGAAACATGGACTTCTATTATATTATTCAACATGAACTTAATATAATCTGGGCTAAAGCAAAAAAGTACCAACGTTTAAAAAGTTGATGTTCTATAATAGTACGTTGTTAGCACGGTTCGAAAGGGTTGTTTTAGACGTAAAACATATTTATGACAAGACTCAAAATATTTTCTGGTTGCTTTTTGAACTGTTGAAGGCTACAGTAGATATGAGTTTATGACCTCCGAAGAAACCAATTTTAAATAAAGATAAGCCACATACCCTGAGATATATGGACTGTGCGGAACTAAATCATAAATCTATATACATATATAAATCAATGTAAGTCTTTTTGTTTGTTTGTAGTCGATTTTCTAGAAAATTTCTGGACCGGTTTCACTGAAAATAGTACAGTTTGTACTTATTAGTGCCGGGAAGGTTTAGAGCGTGAAATCCAATATGTAAAACTGTTGCTGTAACATTTTAAAATTAGTGTAAAAAACATTGAACCCGCCATGTTTTATTTACGTTAGCCCATAGATATAACACTCTAGTTAGCCACAGACTGCATATTCAAAATAAGAAGTTTTTTTTGGTAGAATATTTTCAAAATGGAAAACACGAGTAGGTACCTTCTTACGAACTTTATGATTTAGATATATTTTGAAAAAAAAATGTTTGGAATGAAATAAAATATTCAAATGAATGTTTCTTTATTTGGAGATAGTCGCTTTTTCGCTGTCAAATCAATTATTGTACCCTAGCAAGGCCGGGTACACATCAGCTAGTAATAAATAAGAATAACGTTTTCTTCAAAAGACGCGAAATAACTTTGTGGATAAATAATAAATTAATAAGAATTGCTTTGTTTAAACCACTGTTTTTAATATGCAAATATCTATATGTTCCCTCATCAGGATAAAAGGTATACAATATATAGTATATTGTTTATCCTAACGAGGGGAGCTTTGCTTCTGAAACATGTAGATATTTATATATTTAAAAAAAATGGTTAAAAAAATATATATTTACATGCTTCAGAAGCTAAGCTTCCCTCATCAGGATAAACAATATACTGAAAATAATGACAAGAACAGATAAATAATTAGACAGATTACAAACAAATATTATTTTGTTTTGTATTTATAATGACGCTACAAAATCATTACATATCTTTCGAAGATATTATTCATTAATTCATTTCTTATTGCAGTATGACATTATTGGGTGGGGGGGCCTATAAAGCCTCACTACCGCCAATAATTACAACAAAAAATCATCATTAAAAAACCATAAGATTTCCCCGCTTCAGAGACATTTTGGGAATGCAATGTATCATCTATTACAGAATTGTATATAAGAAACGGTTTATATATCAAATTTAGAAATTATTTTTCATAGATAAAAATCACCGATACTATAAGCAATAGATTCAAAACAAATGGCTAAAGAGGAACGGCTGCGCTGCCTGTTTCATACATTATCCTCGAAGTTGGCAGAAGACATTTCAGAACATTCTGGAATATTCTGCTACGTTCTACGTTAAGAGGAACGGCTGCGCTGCCTGTTTCATACATAACTTAATTTTGGATTTGAGGCCAAAATACCCAACCAAACTGAATGATATATTTTTTTGGATTTAAGTTTAGTAAAGATCTAATACGGATGAGAAGTATTTTATTTATTTTTGTTTTAAATTATGAAGTATATGCCATGAAAAAAAAAACACTTTTCTTAATTTTAGAGGCAACTTAGAAAATTATTTGTGGCTTTACAGTATTTAAAAAAAAAGTTAATATTTGCTATGTAAATATCATTATGTATATAAAAAATAAAACAATTTTTCGGGTCGATATTTTAAATTATGTACGGAAAATTTGTGTTCCAACGAAAATTGGTTGTTTTTAATTTTATTTAAAATCCACCATAATGCTTATTACAATTTAAAAAAAAAATGTATTTCATATTTCATTATATTTTCAAAGTAGACGGGTATAACTTTTTTTTTTTTTAAATCACCGTTAACCACCAAATAATTGTTAAAGGTCCCTCTAAAATCGCAATTCATTTAATGGCTTATATTTCATAATGTAAAACAAAAACAAATAAATTACTTCTTATCCGTACTAGATAATTTACCATACATTTTGATGAAAAAAAAGATCAATAGGTTTAGGTGAGTATTTTGACCCTAAATTCAAAATTAAGTTTTGTTTGAAACAAGCCGCGCAGCTAACTAACTAACTAACTAACCATCACGCCGTTTCCCCGCAGGGGTAGGCAGAGAGGAAGGACCGCCAAACAATTGGATCTTGGCATACACTTCTTGCTTCATTCACATTCATACAACGCCTCATACATTCTCTTCTGTTATTCCGACTTCTGACATGGCCCGACCTGAGTATTTGATTCACTTGATCGTGCCATGTCTTCCTCGGGCGTCCCCGGCTTCTTCTTCCATTCACATTCGCGTCATATATTCTCCTTACACTCCTCTCTTCATTCATTCGCTCTACATGCCCAAACCTTCTAAGCGTCCCTTTCTTAATCTTGCTCACTACGCTTACATCAGCCTTGCATTCTTTACGAATTTCATCATTTTTCACTCGATCATACATGGTTTTAACACACATTCGTCTCAGAGAACTAATTTCTACAGCATTCAGTCTACTTTCATCCTTCCTCTGCCAGTTCCATGCCTCACTGCCATACATCAAGGTTGGTATCAGCACTCCATTATTTACGTTAGCCCATAGATATAACACTCTGGTTAGCCACAGACTGCATATTCAAAAGAAGAAGTTTTTTTTGGTAGAATATTTTCAAAATGGAAAACACGAGTAGGTTCCTTCTTACGAACTTTATGATTTAGATATATTTTGAAAAAAAAATGTTTGAAATGAAATAAAATATTCAAATGAATGTTTCTTTATTTGGAGATAGTTATTTTCGCTGTCAAATCAATTATTGTACCCTAGCAAGGCCGGGTACACATCAGCTAGTAATAAATAAGAATAACGTCGATATTTTAAATTATGTACGGAAAATTTGTGTTCCAACGAAAATTGGTTGTTTTTAATTTTATTTAAAATCCACCATAATGCTTATTACAATTTAAAATAAAATTGTATTTCATATTTCATTATATTTTCAAAGTAGACGGGTTTAACTTTTTTTTTAAAATCACCGTTAGCCCCCAAATAATTGTTAAAGGTCCCTCTAAAATAGCAATTCATTTAACGGCTTATATTTCATAATGTAAAACAAAAATAAATAAATTACTTCTTATCCGTACTAGATAATTTACCATACGCTTTGATGAAAAAAAAATCAATAGGTTTAGGTGAGTATTTTGACCCCAAATTCAAAATTAAGTTTTGTATGAAACAAGCCGCGCAGCTGTTCCTCTTAATACCCATCCCAATGCTAAGAACGACCGCAGATCACCATCACTCGATGTATTTAGGTATAAGATGGTATAATGTATTATTATCCAAATACAAAATAAATGCAGCCGATGCTTTGAAATATGAACAATTCAAATATCAAATTAACTCCCTGAATTTGGATAGTGACGTATTGTACCCTTAATGTATACTATCTAGCATGTAAATTACTATTTAATTATTTTTTATTATTATTTTTAAATTATTTTGTTGATGTATGTTTGTAGTTATTAAATACGTTTTTAAAATTGTTTACATTTCACCTATTGTGCACTGTTTTTTATTAAGTGTGTAAACACTCCTCCCATAACCACGAGCTACCTGAGATCAACTTATGGAGAATAGAACAATAAGAACAGAAAAAAATCATGTATTATATTATTTTTATGTTGCAGTTATATTATATTTTTAGTAATAAATAAATTTATAGAAATATATAAAGACCCTTTAACTGATTATAGCCTGTGAAGAGATAATAAGTGTGCACACCCATTGAGTATCGAACTTAACCCGTCCAACTGTTAGCCGAGAGTCCTACCCACCAGGACATCGACCGCCCTCTGACGGCCTTCTTTTGATAAATAAAAATGATCGCTGATTCCTAAAATGGTGACCCCGACGTGATTTAAACGATCACTCGACTTGATATCTTCGCATTACGTACGCATCACATCACCTGATATAACATTTTTTTCGCTAATTGCACATCACCCGACGTGAACTTTTAAATTATTGTTTTTATTATTAACCTCCGTGGTCAACCGATTAATAATAATAATACTAATTAGATAATTTATATTACAAACAAGTTGACGTACATAACGATTGTCCAGACCACGTAAGGGGAACATTTACGTGAAACTTTCACGACAAGGTCTCTTGAACGGAAACGTGGAGACCCGACTAAACAGCGGATATTACACAACTTTGTTTGGATAGTTACACGAAGTGCATGTTATGGAGGCATGAGGTCATTTGACCTCCACTTAAATGTCAGGTATATCTTAAATATATAACTTAATTCTATTTATAAAGCAGAAAAACACTCTAGAGCAGTGAGCTCTGACATCATAAAATTTGTACAGCTTTTTTTCATACTCGTATATTTCTAATTCAATCTCTCGAAGTACGAGCTCTGAATCACGAAAAATAAAATCTATCTGGAATTTCTAGGACACAATGCTTCTCGCAACCTTATTTAAATCATGAGATATAGAGCTTAAAAATATCCACCAAATAGTTCAACATGCTTCAACGCTTTTAGACATGTATTATTTACCAGTGGTTCAATAGGAAAATGGATTTCACAAAATAATGCTTACAGATCGACATTCTTATTTCTGCAATTACTGGTCGCAAGAAACTGGGATTACCAAAACGTTCGTTAGTTCAACCTTTTGCCGCCTGCACACAAAATCAATAAAAACATTGAAAGTGATAACACATTTTTACCAGCGTTTCCCATCCTTAAAATGTTCTTTGTTCAATGAAATGAAATGCGATAATCATATAGACTTAAAAGAATATAAACCACTTGCATAAACGAGTCGTAAAACTGGGATGAAATGAATCATTAACATATGTTTATTATTTATAAATATTCATACAGTTCAATCTAGTTCAAATCTTGTGCATAAAACGTTAACTCAGTAGAAACCACACCTATAAACTTAATAATATAATCCCCCGACAGACACAAAGAACAGCCACCGTGCCCCATCAAGAACTCGTGGGACCTTTGATGAAATCACTACGTAGAAAACGTTACCATAGAAATACAAATTAAAAAACTGGCATCTAACCTAGTAATAGAGTAATCGTTTTGAAAGGGGTTAATAACAGCCTTTTTACAAACACTTTCATTAAGAATTTTTTATTATTTTTATTTTATAATATTATTTTCGTAAAATGGAAATTTGTACCAGCTAAGTTACTGTAAGTAGCTTATTAGAAGTAGTTTCGTTCAACAATATATATAATACTACAATAAATTAAAATTACATAACAGTAATTAAATAATATAATAATAATATCAAAATATCAGTAACTATCACACAAGTTGAGAAACACAAAAACAGTAATACAGTTTTGTTATAATGAGAATAGACTCTTAATATAATAGTAACAATTAAACAATTATAAAGATAATTTCTTCAAATGCTTGGTAACTTTGTGGCATCATTATTAATTATATAAATTGAAAATACACTTTGTATATACCACTTTACTTAAAATATATAAATATTTCTACGTGTTATTATTTATATTCTACATGTATTCATTTATTCCTGAAGATGATAGCATTGCTATCGAAACATGTAGAAATATTTGTATATTTTAAGTAAAGTGGTATATACAAAGTGTATTTTCAATTTATATAATTATAAAGATAATTTCTTCAAATGCTTGGTAACTTTGTGGCATCATTATTAATTATATAAATTGAAAATACACTTTGTATATACCACTTTACTTAAAATATATAAATATTTCTACGTGTTATTATTTATATTCTACATGTATTCATTTATTCCTGAAGATGATAGCATTGCTATCGAAACATGTAGAAATATTTATATATTTTAAGTAAAGTGGTATATACAAAGTGTATTTTCAATTTATATAATTATAAAGATAATTTCTTCAAATGCTTGGTAACTTTGTGGCATCATTATTAATTATATAAATTGAAAATACACTTTGTATATACCACTTTACTTAAAATATATAAATATTTCTACGTGTTATTATTTATATTCTACATGTATTCATTTATTCCTGAAGATGATAGCATTGCTATCGAAACATGTAGAAATATTTATATATTTTAAGTAAAGTGGTATATACAAAGTGTATTTTCAATTTATATAATTATAAAGATAATTTCTTCAAATGCTTGGTAACTTTGTGGCATCATTATTAATTATATAAATTGAAAATACACTTTGTATATACCACTTTACTTAAAATATATAAATATTTCTACGTGTTATTATTTATATTCTACATGTATTCATTTATTCCTGAAGATGATAGTATTGCTATCGAAACATGTAGAAATATTTATATATTTTAAGTAAAGTGGTATATACAAAGTGTATTTTCAATTTATATAATTATAAAGATATTTGCAAATATCAAGGAGACGTCCAATCGAGGAGAGCATCAAATTTGTTTAAAGACAATTTTTTATTGTTATACCTTTACTAAGTTCTACTAGAATGGCTCCATTATATATGCATATCCCAGTAGATTTGGAGAAAGAAGTGTTTTATTTGTGTTCGATCTATTCTTTGTAAGCTGATGCATTTTTCTTTTCTTGTCCCGCTTCCAAATCTCAAAATTATGAATTTTTCTCTTTAATTCTGAAGTAAGTATTATTTCCCTTGTTTTGTTTTGTAGTACTTGCAGTCATTGCATTTTTTTCTCAATTCTATAGAAAAATTCTTATATTAGTGGGGTAAAATTGTTGTAGTATCTGTATTCATATATTTTTTGTTTTTTTTTTGTGAATGCTGACCGAGTTCCAACAGCTCTTAACCGTCTGGAGCCAGTGCAACTATGACATACGTATATGGCGTACCTTGCGAGTCTGAAGAGCGGTGGGGAGGGGAAGAAGATGGTGAGAGGAAGGTGGGAAGTACCTAGCTATTCAGATCCAGTCACCAAACACGGGTAAAGCCATTTCAAGTTACGTTTCATTTCTGAATGGTGGCCTTTCATCAGGGCGTTACTGAGAGTATCTTCCACTCTGAAACGTGTCTCGTATATAATTTATATTAATTTAATAAATTGATTGTGAAACAACACAAATTAACAGAATAAAATTTATGATTAAGAGTTATTTTGTGTAAACTAAACTTATGTGCTTTGTATCCTGATGAAGGAACCATTGGTTTCGAAACACATAAATATTAAATATTGGTTTATACAAAATAACTTTAAAGTGCCACAAAGTGTATTTACCTTAATTGAAGAAGTAAATAAAATTTATTCGCCCACGCCGGGTTTTGTATCCGTATATGTGATTACGTAGTATGATTTTTCAAGTATATTATGTTATTATTATTTATGATTCTGCCAAAAAAAGATGTTTTTTGCTATTTTTACATAGGTACATATATTTTATATGTTACATTTTGAACTACGAGTGTCAGATGTTATTCTTGTGAATAAACGGTGAAATCTGCCAAAATAACACTCCGAATTTGGATAGTAAATGGACAAATGACAACCCCAATCAAGAGGGCTTAAGAAAGCTTTAAACGGAGTTGTATTGACGAAAAAATAACCCCACACACGAAATAAAACAAGGAACCCTAATAGGAACGAATAATATAGTTTTCAAAGCTCCAATCGTGCCTGATTACGACTAAAAGGGGTCGTAACGATAATCTTGTATATTTTTACGGAAGCTACCGTAAGCCTTCCATTCATAAGCATTAAGTGATCAGTTCAGGCAAAGGGGGCTCCGTCGAAGCAAGGGCGGGTTAGCCTCTCAGAACCTGAGCGTACTACACATAGTCAGCCGATAATATTATATTACAAAACTATATGTAACTTCTTACGCTGTATCGTGTACTATTAAGCTTGCTAGCCACCTTTGGAAAAAGTATTGTGCAAAATGGAAAATTCGTTGGACAGATTCTATTTCCTTAACGGAGGGATTGCACCATTACCACCAGACGCTTATCTATGGACGACAGACGTCCTGTGCGAATTCTGCATTTCCTCACCCTGCATGCCTTCTGGAATAAAGCGTTGATATTATTTATTTAATTAAAAAAATAAACAATATTATCATTTAAATGAAAAATGTTTTTGTTTTAACCCACTTTATTTTATTTATATATATATTTCTGCATTCGACCGGCTTTGATTGGAATCAACCTTCTTCAGGAATGTACACACATAAAGAGTTTATATGTGTACATCTCTGAAGATGGTTGAGTCCAACCGAAACCGGTCGAATGCAGAAATATACGAGTATATAAATAAAATAAAGTGGATTAAAACCAAAGAAAATAATCATTTAAATTATAATGTCAAGCCACAAAGTGATTGC
The DNA here is from genome assembly GCA_022606495.2 of Halesus radiatus. Taxonomy (NCBI): domain Eukaryota; kingdom Metazoa; phylum Arthropoda; class Insecta; order Trichoptera; family Limnephilidae; genus Halesus; species Halesus radiatus. The sequence goes on along the minus strand of JAHDVE020005867.1, from coordinate 65,183 downwards.
TTCCTTCGATAAATTAATAATATTATTAAAAGCAAGGGGTATTTGTGCGAATTAGATGGTTTGGAGTCGTGAATGCGATTGCACCGTCATTTATTAATTTATGGGAAAACAGTATTTCAATCATCGAGAAATATGTCACATGAGAACTAAACTTATTTTTAAAATGATGAAAATACCCTACATATGATTTTTTTAAATCTGAAAATAAATAAAAATCAATTTTTGAACAAGTGTACTTTTGTTTTTGGGGCGATGATTTGTTTTTCCGATATTTTAGTGGAAGGTGCTGTGAAGAACAAGGATAAAAATGCCAAACACCAGTCCACATTTATTATAAATAAAAACGGGCGTTTTTATTTTATTTTACTTATTATTATTATTATTTTATTTAAGCAGAAAATACAGGTCCACACAGTAATATAAAAAAAAAACAATATCTAGATATTTCACCTGCATCCTAGCTATTTCTCACTGATTAATATGATACAGATAAATAAACCTTTAAAATAATTAAAAATAATTACACAGAAATTTTTTTAAAAAGTGCACTTTATCGAATTAAAGTAATAGAAGGTAAATAAATTTTATAAATAATATTTACAAGAATGTAAAGGTAAAAAAAATAACGATTAAATTTAAAAAAAGCTGTTATACAAAGAAATAATAAAAAAGTACGTAATGTGTAAACACTGTTCGTTGAAGTTTGTTTGTTTAATCTTTTTATATGAAAACAGTTTTCAATTTTCTCTTAAAAGTACTGCATGTATCAAAGAATATATCGGAATCCATCAAATGTTTGTTCTAATGCTCAACAGCTTGGTTGTGGAGTTACTTGCCAACCAATATATTTATTTCCTTTGTTTTTTTAACAAAAAAAATATTATTTATTTATTACTATTATTATTAACTTATTATTGTGTTTAAAAAACGGTTTGGTTTGAAAAAAGTTCTGCTAGATAATTACTATTACGTGTGACACTTGTTTCGCCGTCCGAATTCATGATTAAATTGTGGTGGAGCCACTTACAGATGATCCAAAAATGGAGTTTTATTATTATGAAATCAATGTAGGACGAATTAAATTTGAACACCTTCAGGATACATTTTTTTTACCTCTCACCACCTAGGCACCTTTCTTTAAAGAACATACCCCACACAGCATTCCTAAATATGGCATTGGTTTCTACTAGGGAGCTTTGGGTGGATATATTCATAAAAGAAGGAATTTTCGAAAAACATCTCTGCATAGCATAACGTAGAGATCAAATAATTTCGATTGACATGATGTTCTGCATTATCTTCCCGAGTTCTTCAGTTATATAATCCGATGGAGGTACGTATGTTAGCAACAGTAGACTTGCTGGCGGTATTATGACTGGGTAAATTATATATCGCGCAAAGACCCCTCTGTTGAAGGATCGATCGATGGTTCATTGAGCCGGTTCCTTCCGCCATACCCGAGTTGCCGTTTCATTCAGAGAGAACGTGCTCACTCGTTTATTCAGGATCTGAAACATTATTTATTTAGCATGCGAAATAGAGGACGTGGAAAAAAGACATCTACGGAACAGAAAATGAATAAATTTAATCATTTATTTTAAGTTTAGGAAGTTTTTTTGAGAAAGAGGGGCGAAGGTAGAAAATTTAATTGATGGAAGACTGGACAATATCGAGCCTGATATACGGCACTGGTCAGTGGGGCGCAGAATTGGCATAGAAAGGAAGAAAGTATACTGAGATGCAAACTGAGGAGATTGGAAAATAATGCAAGGTCCATGTTGACCTTGCTTAAACGGGTAAGAAAGGGGCAACTGTTTGGATTAGATATTCAGCGCTGTTTTTCTATTGGCACTAAACCATTGAGACGGAAGATGAAGAGATTTTTTGAAAAATGAATACGTTCTTCATAAAATGGTCGACAGCTGCGAAAATCTTATAAATTTATTTACAAAATAATCTCTAAAGCACATCAAAAAGAGAATAAAAAATAAACATCGTGAGACAAGTAGTAGAGGAAAACGCCCCATTTGACTTACTCAAGCCTCGGTCACACGGAGCGATTTCAACGCTGCTATATGAATAGGGTAGCCGAAATCGCCGTTAGTACCTCAATTAGCAGCTTTTAAAGATTCGTACCATTCGATTAGAACATGTTCGATAAAAGGACGATTAAAGCGATAATGTGACTTAGTTGCCGATCAGTTGATCTCTTTAGTATCCCGTCATCCGAGATCTCAAATCGCTAGTCGCTAGTTGTTTAATGTATTTTTCCACATGGACACTATTTACTGCCTTCACAGTTTCAGCATCTCTGCGTTATCGTCTACCAGTGGATATATAAAGTGGGGATCACTCGCCGCGGCAACATAGGAGCATTCAAATCGCTTCGTGTGATCGAGGCTTTACCCGACTGGTACTAGAGGCAGTTTGCATGGTAAAACTTGTGTCCTAATGATAAATCCGATAGGAATAAATTATAAATACATTTGTTTTTTTTAAAGTGACCATTTTCAATTGCGATATAAGCATCGATCTCAAGACCGGCACATAAATAACACACCCAAATACCGCCAACAGAACTGTACCCGTAAAAGGAAAATTGAGTTGGGTTTTGGTTATTGAAAATAATCCTCACATAGTCCAGCTTTACCCAAGATGGCCGCGCATCCTGCTGCTGCCGGAAGTCCACCGTGAACCGGATTTCCGGAGAAAGATTCGGGGGCCATTTTACCTGTTGACACACGTGACTTGGTGAAGATAAAGACCTCCCCCACTTCACTGCTATCTGGAAAGTAAATAATTTTCAATGTTACGGTATTTACTGTAAATAAATAAGATTTAATTGTCATTGTCATTTTTTGGGTGTCATTATGTGCCACTTCGAAAGAAACGTATCATGGGAATGTTAGCGGGAAGCAATCACTTCGATGTTTGGTTTTATAATTTTTTTTTTCTAGTAATATTTTAATATAATTACGAAATCTTACTTAATTTTTTTTTATCAAACTTAAAATATACTTGACCAAATGCATATTCTTTATATAAAACCATGTACAATGTGACCTTAGAACGGGGTACCCCAGTAAGGTTACATTTTTTTGCGAATTTTTTGTTAAACTTTAAGAAATAAATAAATAAATAAATAATATAATATAATATCATATGAACTAAAACTTCTAAAATATGTCTGACTCAATTTGAACAACACTAATAATATTTCTAGCTTACTGATATTTCGTAATCAGTTTCACCAGTATCAATAACTTGCACTACCTAATTGTAAGTAGTTTGATTTTACATAATGTGAAAAATCACAATTTTTTTTTTTTTAAATGAAAAAAAATGGATTTTGAAAATAAATATAATTCGGTTGTTTCTCACATATTAATAAGTACACATACGAACAAATTGGTGATGAAGTATTGCACCGTAAATTATGCACAAGTTAAAAATTATATTCAATTTATTGGAATAACTTATTGACGCATTTAAATCTCATTGTAATATTTAATCACTGAAGATAATATTGACAAATATCATATGAAATATGAAACTGAAAACTGAAAAGCGTTTTCCCGGGAAGGCTGAGGTCCAGGGTTCGATTCCCAGATGCGATCGATATCTTTTTTATTTTCTGCCTGTTTTTTGGTTTTATATTTCATTTGAGATTTGTGGATAACACCTTCAATGATTTGACGGCCTCCATGGTCGAGGGTAAGGCTCTCGACTACGAAACCGAAGGTCGCGGGTTCAAATCCCGGCGTGCGCAAGTAAATTTTATTTTATTAATATGTGTTGTTTCACAATTGATTCATTTATAAATAATATATGAGTATATATAGTATATTTGCGCACGTTCCAGAGTGGAAGATACTCTCATCATCACCCTGGTGAAACACCACCATTCAGAATTGAAACGTTGCTTGAAATGGCTTTTAGCCTTCTTTGGTGACCAGATCTGAATAGCCAGGTATTTCCCCACCTTCCTCTTCCTCTTCTCCTTCCCCTCCCCAATACCTTCAGCCTCACAACATTCGCCACTTGGGAATGCCATAGTCTCACTGGATCCAGACGGTTGGGAATAGTTTGGACTTTTGTGCGGTATTCATATAAATTTTTTTTTAAATTTTAATTTATAAATACGAATTTTTGTCTGTCTGTCCCCGATTTTCTCGAAAATTACTCCACCGGTTTCGCTGAAAATACCAAGGTGTATTCTCATTACTGCCAGGAAGGTTTATAAAGTAGTTAAAATGAAACTCAATATGTAAAACTGTTGCTATATCGTTTTAAAATTAGTATGAAAAACATTGAACCCGCCATGATATACCACTATGTTTAGCCACAGATTACATATGCAAAAGAAGAAGGTTTGTTTGGGTACAATATTTTAAAATTGGAAAACACAAGTAAGTACCTACTTAAGAATTTTATTATTAAGATACATTTAAAAAAAAATGGTTGGAATGAAATAAAATTTTCAAATTATTGTTTCTTTATTATTTTTATAAACAATAATTATTAATCTAAAACACTCATCCAAATTGAAAAAACCTTCCGAGCAAAGATAAATGTCGCCGGCAGGACTCGAACCCGCACCCTTCTAATATCCGGTCAGATGCTCTACCGTTGAGCTACTGTTTAGCTATTGTTTCTTTGTTTAATTGTTTAGAGACAGTAATAGTCGTCACGAGGCTTTTCAACGTACTTTCGCTGTCAAAGCTGACAAGCAAGAGTTCACAATTTCATAACTTATTCCCCAAAAAAAAACCCGAGCAAGGCCGCATACACATCAGCTAGTGTTAAATAAAAATTATATCATTAATTATTTGATAACTACACAAATGCAATACGTATAATATGCATTTATGTCTCGAAGCAGCGAAGCAGCAGCGAAGTGATGAATATCTCCCGATGCTACTGTTTACTGTTATTGGTTTTGTGTAATGCGTAGAAATAAGAGAGGCTTTGATGGGTGTCTGCGCGCGCACCCCGCAATGAGAAATGGATTTGGCCGGGCGTGTTGTGAATGGAAGTAACCCGATTTGTAATATAGTCTAATTCTGATAATACGTTAACGACGTTGTTTCAAACATGTACAATCTGAGACTATCATTCAAGGCTGCATCGGAAAATTCCTTACCTTTATTAAGTTAGGTAAAACCAATACGTACTTATTGCTTTGTCGTTAAATAAATGTGTTTTTACTAAGAATTTTTTTTTCGACATGCAATATAGGTTTAACTGACAGCAGACATTTATTAACCAAAATATTATAATTGAAATAATTAAGGAATTTATATTTATTGTTCTCACACATTTCTACATTAGTCATATTTGATATTGTTCTTTATTATCCTTTGCATTCCTGTAGAGGTAAGAATAATTGCTGCAAAACACGTGCAGAAACTGTATAATCTATCCCAATAAATAGGGACACGACTGGTCCAACCAGCAAGTTGTTCGATGACTTTCGTAATCACTGTTTCACTTGCAAATTCCAAATCTCTAAAGAGGAAGCCGGTGATTTATAGTCGACGTCACTGGCGCGAGCATCCAGCACCATAGTCGTAATTGAGGCAGAAAGTAAAAATTGATTTATAATTTCTTAAAACACATTAATAAATTCTTTTTTTAATATGAATACCGCACAAGAGTCCCAATTGCTCCCAACCGTCTGGAGCCAGCGAGAATATGGCATCCGAAATTAGGGAATTTTGTGAGGCTGAATGTATTGGGAAGGGGAAGAGGAAGGTGGGGAAATACCTTGCTATTCAGATCTGGTTACCAAACATGGTTAAAAAAATTTTCAAGCAACGTTTCAATTCTGAATGGTGGTATTTTACCAGGGCGATACTGAGAGTAACATCCACTCTAGAACGTGCGCAAATATACTACATATTATTATTAAACTAATTAATTGTGAAACAACTCAAATTCATAAAACAAAATTTACTTGCGAACGCCGGGATTTGAAGCCGCGACCTTCGGATTCGTAGTCGAGAGCCTTACTCCTCGACCATGGAGGCCGTCTTTTGCATCTAGTATTGCGTTTCTTTACTCCACTTTGGCTATTTTCCTGTTAGAAATTGGGTGTGCACTGTGCATTTACTGAGCATTTCTTTCCAAAACCCTCCTGGATGGCATAGGAATTAAAATACATTTTTTTTATAATTACGTGTACCTAAATATGACAAAAACAGAAACTATTTATTTATTTTCGTGCCGGAAACATATCCACGAAAGTTTCCGGAAAAAGCTACTGAATTATTTAACTAGCACAAAAAATTACCTGTCGCTTTTAATAAGAAAAGTTCTGGGAAGTAAGAATGTGAAAACTGCCCGGAACACGAAGTATTTGGAGAAAGAAAGATGAGATCGTTACCCTGACAAAGAAGATTTAGAAAAAAATACTAAATAATGGAGGAACTCGACATGTTGAAATACTGACGACAAGAATAATAAATACAAATGTTAAATGAGGACAATGTTCCTTTTTTTTATTTTATGAGATTTTTCGTAGTTATAGTTAGTTATTCGGTACAGAACGAGTTTTCTTTCAATTTTTTTGTTTCATTCATCCATGAAAACACATTTGAACACATAAGGTTTGAATCAAGCTTTATCAGATTGGTAAGTATTGGAGAACATTCACTGCGTCACACCTCAAAATAATTGCTTTCTGCCATGTTTCGACAGCTCTGAATAATTCCAATTCTGGGTTGGCGGAAAAAGTTAATCTGGTTCAAGAACCAAATGAGAAAAAAAGGTGGTAGGAAGGACTGAAGGAAATAGGAGGATCCCACGGAAATTGAATAGGCATACCTTGAATTGTGGCTATCGTCTAGAACTTGATTCACCTCACTGGCCAGAATTGGCCAGTTGCTCTTGTCGCGGCGTTGAACACCTTTTGTTACTGCGCGACGAGCGGTTTTAATTCGAACTGATTTCGGCACTATCTTCTTCCAGTGACAAAAGGGATCGGATCGTGGGGGGGGGGGGGGAGGTGGGTAGATAATAATTATGCATATAAGATGTCAAAACATACCAAGACATAAATGATATCCCATATTTTAAAAAAACCTTTTTCGATACCCTACACATCGTAATTATACAATGTACCTACTAAATGGTAAATGGTAACACCGGAAAATTTATCTTACAACAAGTAAACGTTGACATTGAAAACACGCTACTCTTTGCTTACGATACGGCCAAACAAGTTTTATAAAACAAAACCAACACTCATACTAAGGTTTAAATAGTATATACTTCATAATAGTGTTTGTTAGGATCTCAGAACATAATAAACTGATGAAAAAAATCGCTTTACCGAAAGACATAATTGATTAAGCAATGGAAAATGGAATTGCTTACCGCCAACCCTTTAATAAATATAATTTAATTCTCCCTGATTGATGTAAATAAGATTTGGTTTTCTGTGAGTAATGTTTCTCGCTGAAAATTTATAAACGAATCAGAATAAATATGATACCAATATTTCGGATGTAATTTACGTAGAAGCTAAATCCATTTAATTTATTTTGAAATATAGATCCAATGTTTGTTTCGACTGTTTAAAGTTGGGATTTAAACGCCACCTTGTCTCTGTCTGGGGAACAATTCCTAAACATTTCATTGCTTAAACTGTTTGCTGGAATTAAATTTTATCCGTTTGCAGGTTTATCAGTAGCAAAACGGCAGGGGTGGGAAGGGGTAGGTGATTGATGAAGGGTTGGATAGGTGAACTGAACTGACTGCGCAAGATCTTTACCGAATAACCAGAGCACTCCCCCGGGAGCGATTAGGACGGGGAATCTTTACTATATTCCGGGTTGAAAGTGTTATTATGAAAATATTTCGCTCGGCGTTATCAATTGGAGGAATATTTTAGGATTTTTACATTCAGGGTATCACGTTTTACATGCTATAAAGGGCGTGCTAGGAGCCTTATTTCTTGGTTACAAATTCCTGGCATTAATGGTTTTTATTTATTTGCAAATTGTGTTACAACGTATCCCAGAAAGTCTTCTGGGTGCTGTTGGCAGATATAATATGTTAAAAATTTAGATTTAATATCCGTAGTACCTACCACAGAATAGGTTATTATACCCTGTTAGGGAGGTACCGTTTGTAAACATTACATTTTTTGTGTGAATTTCGTTAATTTTACTGGGTTTGTACAGATTGTTCGCAAATAACTGGAAATATTGAAAGAATTATGCTGATATCATTTAATTTTGATTTTATTATCAAATCCGCACAATTGTCCAGTATACTTTATTACATGGACAATTGTATGGAGATTTGGACGAGAAAGAGGCGATTACTCATATGATGGAAATGAACGAACCTTAAACATTTCTCCTTCAGAAAAGCGTAGAAAGACTCTCTCTTATTAGTGACTGAAAGATTTAGAGAGTAGTTTGAATAAAATCCAATATGTAAAACTGTTGCTATAACGATTTAAAATTAGTGTGAAAAACATTGAACCCGTCATATTTTATTTAGGTTAGCCCATAGATATACCACTCTGGTTAGCCACAGATAACATATTAAAAGAAGAAGGTTTCTTTGGGTAGAATATTTTAAAAATGAAAAACAGAAGTAGGTACCTACTTAAGAACTTTTTAAATTAAATATATTTAAAAAATAAATGTTTGGAATGGAATAAAATTTTCAAATTAATGTTTTTTTTGTTTCTTTGTTTAGATATATTACATCGCTGTCAAATCAATTATGGGACCCAAACGTCAAACAAGAATTTCATAACTTTATTAGAAAAAAAAATCCCGAGTAAGGCCGGGTACACACCAGCTAGTAAATTATATGAAAATGGAATTCAATCCGGTTTCAATTTCAACATTAGAAATTATAGAAGTAAAGGTTCAGTTCGACAGTGTAGTTTATTGGGTATGTCTTTGAAGCAAGCGTAGTAACCTCTCCCCCCTTTTCATAATCGATATGTCACATGTAAAAGATAGAGAGAACACAGCGGAGCCCACGGCGAAAGAACCATATTATTTTATAAAAAATAAAATAACTTTGTTTTAATTCCACTTTATTATTTTTTCATCCAACCGGTTTCGATTCAACCTGAACCTTCCTCAGGGGTGAATAAAAATATATTAAACATAATACAGAAATACATGGTATTTAATAGAAAATTAGAAGAGAGAGACAGAACATCAACTTAGGTGGGGGGCAAGGAAGGAAGCGCTTCAGCGGGAGGGGTGAAAGTGGGCGGAGGTAATGGAAATATTTTAAAAATGGGGGTGTTAGACAAATCTAGTTGTTTATTAAGTAGATTGGTTTTATTGATTTTTAATGACTTTTTTATTTCAAGGGCTTCAAGATTATTAAGGCGTAGACCTATCCCATTTCTATGTAATACATCTATCCCGGAAGATTTATTAAATGAGTGATTATTATCGATAAGGTGGGTGGCGAATTCTGAAAATCCGACACTGTGTAGACATCTCAAGTGTTCGACCACCCTTATTTGAATGTTTCTAGCCGTTTTACCGATGTAAAAGGCTGGACAATCGTTACATTTGAGTTTATAGATGCCAGAATGGCTTAAGTTATTTTCTTTATCTTTAGAATTTATTAAAAGTTTTCCTAGGTTATTATTAGTATAAAACGCAGCTTTAATTTCTGTAGGGAATTTAGAAACACTTGAAGATGAAAAATTATTTATGAATAAAATTCTACGCCAACCCTGATTTATATTCTCCCTGGTATTGTGTGAATTATTATAAAGGAATTTATTAGTAGATATTAGGTTAAGTTTTTTTGAAAGGATTTTATCAATTAAGCTTTGGGGGTATCCGTTATTTATTGCAATAGATTTGATTTTAGAGAGTTCTTCAGTAAAGTTAGCGTTAGATAAAGGAATAGTGACGAGTCTGTGAATCATTGAATGAAAGGCGGAATGTTTATGGGAGATAGGATGGTTAGAAGTACTGTGAATTGCGGTGTCTGTGAAAGTAGGTTTTCTATAAATATTGAACTCAAATTTATTATTAACAATGGATAGGGATAAGTCTAAGAAATTTAAACAACAATTATTTCCTATTTCTAAAGTAAACTGAATTTTTTTATGAAATGAATTAAGGAGGGATAGGAAGGAGTTGAGTTGACGCTCGGTACCTTGCCAAATACATATTATATCGTCAACATAACGTTTCCACAAAACCACATTTTTAAGAAGGGGTGAATTAGAATTAAAAATGTTCTTTTCGAAGTTATCCATAAAGACATCAGCGAAAAGAGGGCTCGTTGGTAGGCCCATAGGGAGACCTTCATTTTGTTGATATATAATATCATTGAATTTAAAATAATTTTGATTCAAACAGATGTTAAACATCCGGGTCAGATCATCAGAGAGGTCTTTTGGTAAGTTAGAATTTGTTAGTAAATTATGAATAATATTTTTGCATTCGAATACAGGGACATTTGGAAATAAATTAATAACATCGAATGATACTAATTTGCAGTTATTTGGTAAGGTTAAATCTTTCAAATGGGTGACTAATTATGCATTAATTAAATTCATATGAATTTAAATGGTATATACCGGGGAAAATACATTGGAACTATTAACTAGGTTAGTGACAAAAGAAGCTAGTTTGTAATTCGGGGAATTACAACATGAAACGACGGGCCTAATTGGGCTATCGGGTTTGTGGATCTTTAAGAATCCATATAATCTAGGAATTTTTGGGTTTTTTGTTAGGAATTTCACATTATCGTATGATAGATCTTCAAAAATAGGGGATTTAGAATCTTTTAATGCGTTTTTAACGTGTTGTTGAAATTTATTAGTTGGATCAGTTAGAAGAGGTTCGAAAGTGTCACTATTAATAAAGTTTTGCACTTTAGAATTATATTCTGAACGGTTCATTATAATTATTGTGTTGCCTTTATCGGCTTTTGTTAACACTAATTTTTCACTGGTTAATTTTTTGCGGATATTGTTCGCTTGTAGGGTTTCTGGATTAAACTTTGGTATTTAGGGATTAAATCTTGTAAAGTTTCAGCACTTTTATATTGGAATGTAGTTGGGAAGTAATGGAGGGCTGTCTGGATGTCTACTGCAACGTTTTCGATCGCATTATTGATATTATTTTGGGTGTAATGGAGGTTGTGGTTTAAACCTTTAGATAGTAATGTCATTTCTTTCGGGGTAAACTGCACCGAGGATAGATTTTGTACTCTATCGTAAAATTTATGTTGTGCAGGTAGTGATTCGTTATTATTAGGTTTCACAGCACACAGGATTTTTAGTTTTTTTTCCAGGATTAAACGTTTTTTGAATGATTCAATAGAAACATAATTTCTCACTTTATCATCGAAGAGGTCCCATTCAATTGGGTGGAGGTTATGTACAAGTTCAATGTGTAACACTTTGATTTGTAGTTTAATATTATTACGTTGTTTATATGCATTAATTAAATCTTCTTTTAACCACGCCATTTTTGCTTTGTGCATCGAAGAGGTCACTGGTAATTTATTATTAAAACTTGAATTTAAGTAGTTGGGGAACACTTTCATTTTGATGCACTGTTTATAAAAGTTGATGTTGATAGACATAATTCTGTATTTAATTGAATATTTTTTATACATTGTTGCTTGTTTGTCATATTGTTTGTCATATTATTTTATTTGAATACCACACCAGTGTCTCGACTGCCCGGAATCAGTGGGGCTATGGAATCTATATTTTGGGTATGTTGAGAAGCTGTAGAGAGTGTGACGTGCTAGGAGAAGGGGCAGAGGATGGTTGGAATGTAGGCACCTGGTTATTCAGATTTGGCACCTGGTTATTCAGATTTGGCCACCAAAGTAGCGCTTCGATTTTGAATGGCGGTCTTTCACGAAAACGATTCTTAGAGTATATATGTTATTACCCTGAAACGCGACTCACGTGTAGACAGTGTGGCGTGGATTGCTCTATGACCAGAGGTAGGCTGTGGGTAGTTTTTCAATTTGAGTTGTAAATCGTGCATTGAATATTTGAAAATGGCTGTTTTATTATCATTTTCCACTGACTGTTGTGGTCAACTGAATAAATGAGCGTACCAGTTCCTTACCAAATTCACGGAAAAAGATGCTTTTTGGTCAGATGTTTGTCGCATTTTTTAAATATCTTTTAATTTCTTTTTATGGCACGTTTTCTTAAGGGAGGCACAGCTTTTTTGCCTGTGTGGACTGCACGCCACTGTATGCAGGTGTATGTTATAAATTATTCCTTTTTTATATATTGAAATTGAATATATTTTATTTCAATTTACAATACTACACTTCTTTTTTAAGCAATGCCTGTGTAGAGAAGCGGAGTGTTCTTATTGCGATTACATAAAAAAGAAAAAGTTTTACAAGAAAAATTATGATTGCCTGGATTACACAATTGAAAAGAGAGAGTGCATGGTGACAAGTGTTGATTTAGTAGTTATAATATAATAATAATAATAATAAATGTTTATTCCGGTATGTGGGGAGGTTAGTGCAGTCCCACACATTCCATATAAAATATACATGCAATAGTTATAAAAAATATGTACAAGAGTTTCAAAAAAAAAAAAAGTAAAATAATTATAAGACAGTAGTGATGATACATCACACATAAAACAAAAATTAAAAATAAATAAATAAAAAATAAATAAATAAAAAAATAAGAATTTAACTAAATAAGATTAAAATAACTCCTTTAGGGTGCTGCGGCATTTATATTGTGAGGGGCCAATATATTTGTCCAGTATGCGTCGATGCTGGAGGCTGGACTGAGGCGGGCTTCCATGATGAGGATATTCCTGGAGCTGTTTATTCTTTCCCTCATTCCAGCCACCCTGGATCTTATAAGAGCTGCAAAACCGGAAACTCGCCCCTCCGTGAACATACTGGAAGCGCTGCAGTATCTGGGGAGGCCAAACATTATGCGGAAGGCGTTATTATACTGTACACGAAGTCTTCCCATACTACTCTTTTTGTAGTTTGCCCAGAGTTCGCAGGTGTACAACGTTGCGCAGGAGGCAAGGAATAGCGTCCTTTTCACAGCGGTACTACAAAGGCGAAATCTTCTACTGAGCATATTCGATTTTACGCTGAGAGCTCGTCTTTGCCTATCAATGTCATCATCATCCATCAGAGTACTGGTGATTATGTGTCCTAGGTATTTGGTTTCTTCAGTCACCTTCAGGATCACACCGTTCAGGGTAGCTGCAGGAATACTAGTCGGGCCTTGTCTATATCTTATGACCAACAGAACTGTTTTATTGGGGTTATACGACATGTTTGTTTCTTCAGCAAACTCTTCGCAGATCTTCAGGAGAATGCGCAGCCCTCTTATAGACGGTGCCATTAGTACCATGTCGTCCGCATAACTGATAACTAATAAACATAACATAATATATGTGAGTACAATGTGGCATAGGATATTTACCGTATAGCAAAACGGTACAATCTTGTAGGGGTATATGTGTGAGAATGTGTGTGTATTGTTTTTCATTTGTATTTGAGAGTTCGTCAGAAACTTTTTCTAATGTCTTCAGGTAGTTTATTGAAAAAAATATTCGTTGATGTGTGTTATAGTGTTGTGTAAACGATATATTAATTTGACATGGTGAGAATACGAATTTAAATCTTTTGCGATTTTCTGAGATGAATTGGTATTTTTGTTTTTCTTTTATTATTTGAAGTACTGATTTTTTTAATATGTCACTAATAATTGGTACTTTAAATTGTTCGTTTAAGGAGTGATCTCTAGAATTTTTTATATAATTTTTGAATTTATTTATTAATTTTTCTGCCATTTACTTTCGCGTCACGAATACCGCACAGGAGTCCCAACTGTCTGAAACCAGTGGGACGATGGCACCCATTATTGGGATATGTAGTGAGGATAAAGAGTATGGGGAGAAGAATGCAATGGGGAAAAGGAAGGTGGAGAATCACCTGGTTATTCAGATATAGTCCTCCATGGTACGAGGAGTAAGGCTCTCGACTACGAATCCGAAGGTCGCGGGTTCAAATCCCGGCGTGCGCAAGTAATTTTTATTTTAATTAATTTGTGTTGTTTCACAATTAATTCATTTTAAAAATAATATAGAGTATATTTGCGCACGTTCCAGAGTGGAAGATACTCTCAGTATCGCCCTGGTGAAAGACCACCATTCAGAATTGAAACGTTGCTTGAAATGGCTTTTAGCTGTGTTTGGTGACCAGATCTGAATAGCCAGGTATTCCCAACCTTCCTCTTCCCCTTCTCCTTCCCCTCCCCAATACCTTCAGCCTCACAGCATTCCCCAATTGGGAATGCCATAGTCTCACTGGCTCCAGACGGTTGGGAGCAGTTGGGACTCTTGTGAGGTATTCATATAAAAAAAAAATATATATATATAAATAGTCACAAAACACGGCTAAAGCCATTTCAAGCATCTTCATTAGAATGCTCCACAAATATTCTATATATATTATTTTTAGCGAATTAATTGAAAAACAACACAGATTAACAATATCGAATTTACATCCGCACACTGCGATTCAAACCTGCGACTTACGGATTTGTAGTCGAGATAAAAAAAACAGCGAATTTTTCGACCTTTCTTAAGTTTTTGTCGATTTTGAAACCCAAAGGACAAATTTTTCGGCATAAGTAATTTAATACTTTTTGAAGTATACAAAATTTGTGTACAATTTGAAATCAAAATGGTCTCTGTAGACCTAATAGTGTCCGAGACATAACGGTTTAAAATTTCGTAATATATTTTGTCATTTCTAGCTATTTTTATAGTTTTTCAATGTTGACACAGAACGAATAATTTTTATTGAAATATCGGCGATACCAAAGATTTGTTCATATTAGATAACGGTGAATATCGAATTCATTGAAAACAGTCAGTAACGCCAGTACTGATTATCTATGCATTGTTATGCCTGTCTACAGTTAATGATAGTTAGACAAAATATATTACCATACGATTGTACTGCTTTGCTATCAATTAAATATACTACGTCACATTGTACATTACGTATTTTATATTATGATTAAAATTACGAAATCAAAACCTGTCGCCATGCACTCTATTTTTTCTATTAAGTAAACCACAAACTCTGTAGTAGGATCATGTTAACTATTTTATTATTATTATTATTCATTATTTTAAGTATCTTCTTATAACACTTTTAGAAACATTACTATGTAAACATATAACCATCTAAACGTAATATGTACACTCCGCTTTTCTACACAAGTGTTGCTTAAAAGAGAAGTGTAGTATAGTAAACCGTATTTTATAAAAATAATGAAAAAAAAATACAGCATTGGGAAAAAAAATATTTGTACAGCGCGCCCTTGAAGTGATTTTTCACCAAAAGGCGCTATACAAATCAACAAAATATTATTATCACACCATGTAATTTTTTTTTTTAATTTACTCTTTTTTATGGCAGACAGAGTATTGCACTCACCGCTCTGTTCTGCTGAAATAAAGACATTATTATTATTATTATTATCACGTATTAAATCAGTATTCAATACATATAAAAACCAAAATATCGTTTAATATCTCGCAACGGTCAGAACACTAATATCTGTGGACCCGGTATCGATATATTCGATATGCGGCGGTATCATAATACCTAAATCTGTTATCAATATATTAGGTCACGGCCGAGTCTTACAGTTTCGGTCGAAAAAAAGATTGATCAGATGTGAACTATGGGCGCTTAAGGAGATTTTTTCGTAGCAATGAATTTCTTGGTGGGCTAATAAATTATTTATCAGTTACAGATATGGATGTATTTTTGCGCTTTGGTGCAACGCACCTACAATAGTAACGAGACGCTGATCTTATACCTTTTGGTCTCGACGTTTTGTATTGAATGCATTTGCATTTTTTAATTTTTTAATTTTTTATATGAATACTGCACAAGAGTCCCAACTGCTCCCAACCGCATGGAGCCAATGAGACTATGGCTTTCCCAATTGGGGAATGTTGTGAGGCTGAAGGTATTGGGGAGGGGAAGGAGGAGTGGAAGAGGAAGGTGGGGAATACCTGGCTATTCAGATCTGGTCACCAAACACGGCTAAAAACCATTTCAAGCAACGCTTCAATTCTGAATGGTGGCATTTCACCAGGGCGATACTGAAAGTATCTTCCACTCTGGAACGTGCGCAAATATGCTAAATATTATTTTTTTTAATTAATTAATTGTGAAACAACACCAATTAATTAAATAAAATTTACTTGCGAACGTCGGGATTTGTCGAACCGCCATTCTGACTACTCATGTGACGTCACACCCAACAAGTCATAGATTTTGTGTGTTTTGGTGGGCTTTAAAATTTTTTAACTTTAACAATTACTTAATCTATGAAAACGAATAATAAAAAATAATAATTTAACTTCGAACGTCAACATTCATAATACATTTAAAAAAAAATTAACTGTAGTTCCTTATTAGGAAAAATTATTCTTCGTACGATTTATTGTTGTTATTTGTGTTTTTCTTTCATAGATATAAGTAGAAAAATTTGTGTGTAAGATGATTATGAAATATTAATGTTTTAAAGATTTATATTTGTTACACATGTTTTTATTTTACATGTATGTAGGTACCCTAACTGTAAATTTATCATTAGGTTTCGAGTGATTATCACTCGTTAGTCAAACTACTAAAAAAAAGTTTATCGGGACTTTTTGTCTTATATTTTGTAAAAATTAAAAGTTAATTAAAGAAAATTTGAATAAAAAATTCCTCATATTTAACTATGTACGCCACTGAAAATAATATAATAGGAAGTATATAATATTGTATAATAACTAATAACAGCAATAAAATTTCAGAATATATAAAAAAAACAATAAAAATTGTGTACAAGTAAAGAGTATTATGTCTCGTAAAGTCGATATTAAACTTATAACTCCCTCGAAAATTTTTTTTATAGAAAATAGACATATTCAAAAAAATTCTGGAATACATATAAAAACAAATCTTACATTATACTTCACCTAAACCACTCAAAATGATTCCGGAATACATGTTTGTACCTACCTTAGTATTGTCACAACACATCCGTTTGATTTCCACACATTCTCTGGAGGTAGCGCAGTTTCCGGAAACAACGTCGGTTTTGTCGCTAGATCGCTCGATCGACCGCTCCATTATCGCGATATCAATTTTCCCAGGTAATAAGTACAGTTCCCGACCATACCGACGCGCCTTCCCGCGCGATCTCTGCACAATCGGATCGACGTCCTTACAGGTGGCTCCGCGATCGATCTCGTTCCATTTTCAACCGCCCGGCACCTGTTCCCGGCTGTTGCTCGCCCCCCATTTTTCCCGTTCCCACCTCTTTCCCTCCACCGCCCCCTGGTCCCCCCTTATTTCCCCCGTTCCCCCCGAGGACAGCCCCGTCAGTCGACCGCCGAACTGCGCCGCGGCCGGGCGACCCTCACCCCGCAATCGGCGCCGCGAGAGAGCGCGCGCCACATTCTTTTTTGCGAATTCCAAATTCAAATCGATCAGAACTCCGAAATTATTTTATTCCAAACAATCTATTTAAAAAGATATGCGTACAAAAAATGCTAAATAAAAACAGTTTATTTTTATTGTGTTAAACATTTTTTTTTAAAATAATTTTAATCCATTAATATTTTATGAATAGTAAATAGTTAGTAGTTATAAAAGCAAAATAAAACAACAATTTGAATTTATTTATGTTGAACATTTAAAAGAAGTTTAAATAATGTATGTGCTTCAACGATTCTGGAACTAATTGAAGAGTGATTCAACATCATCTGTGGCAGCTAATAGGTATTATTTTTTTAAAGTACATATATCTCTTATTTAGCGAGTTTGAAAAATCATAAATTTATGTTATCACACAAAAAAATATTAAAAACATGATGAGAAAACCAAAAATACTTATACAAAAAGATTATTGTAATCTTCACCCGATGACTCTTTATCTATAATTTTTTTGTTGTCACTTATATTTTCGTTATAATTTGAATATTTCAAACATATTTTAATGAACCTCACTATAATACAGATATTACAAATAATGTTTTTATATTCCTTCCACAAGTTATGGTCGTCCATTAAAAAAGCCATATCGGTAATATTCATAAATAACCACCCTTATACCTGCCAGCGAATATCCACCATTTAATAAATAATACTGATATATTTTCGAGAAATCATATTATTCAAAACCCACAACCATTCATACACTATTACTCACACAGCCTAGATGTATATTTTAAGGGAAGGCACAATGCAGGGTCTTGTGAAAGAGGTTTCGAAATAACTTGATTCGAATCGCAACTAAAAGAGCGTTGTTTTATTCGTAACCCAAAGAAGAACATTCGGTAATATCTTTATGTTACATCAACTTGTTCTATCGCTTTTTGATTAATCTGGTCTTTCTTAGGTTAAAAGAAAGGATACTTAGTTCTGTACTGAGTGAGGGAAATTATTTCATTCAGAACGTCCTGTGGGGTTAATATTTATAAAAAACATCTTCTCGGCGATATGTCTCAGAATACAATATGACCTCTTCTATAAATGTTTTTCACCAGTTCCGGTCCCTGGCCATTCATTTGCAGTATCTACTCAGGCCATCTCAACCTATTCCATTCTTCTTCCAATCAATCAGTCCATCTCTTCCCTGGTCTGCCTTTGGATTGATACCACTGAGGCACTCAATATTAGGTTCTCGCATTGCCAGTTCTTTTTAGTTCCGCTTAATCCATTTCTTATTAACTTGCACCATATCTCAAAACTTGTTTTCTTTGTTTCGTTTATGAGCAGTTTTATTTATTTACAGATTCGACTTTATACAATAAAGCATGTTTTGGATTCGAATCGTGATTTATTATTGACTCAAAGCACGTAACAAGTTATCGTGTTTGTTCGTCAATAAATATGAAAGGTTGCAGAGAATCAATATTTTAACGGATGAAGCGAACAAATTAGCATTATATTGAACATGTTGCATTCACTTCTTTTCAAATTGCAATGTAAAATGCTTTAATTCATACACAGAAATAAATTACGCAATCAAAAAAAATATTGCCATATCTTCTGGCGTGACCTACTAACATTATATTCCGAGTATTTTTCAAATTAATTAGTTCGATGATGTTTATTTGATTAATTGGCGTTTTGGATAATTCATGGAACATACGATAATAATTATTAATTATCTACTTATATTTATCTTTTAACATTCGATTAGATTTAATTTTTTTTATGCATTGGATGTTATCAAACGATAGGAAGGAAATAATATAAATTTGAATGCATCTGCCTAATCATTAGGCATTGATCATGGCGTAAACTGACTGTTTCAAATACATTCAAGATATTGTGGTTGTATGCTCATTACATAATTTTACTGTTTTTACAAATTGGAAAATTCTCACAACATGTATATAATATGACTCGTGGATATAATATTATTTGATTTAATATTACAAAGAAAACTAAATGAAAACGTAAAGACCTCGAAATGCATTTTTTGTTTATTTTATTTTATTTATCCAACTTAAAATAACACATCTTTATGAATATTGTATAAGAACCATTAGTAGTTTAATGAATGTACGTAATATCTCGTAGATGGCTGTACTACTATAAACAGAGGAAAAAAGTTTAAAAAAAGTTGTTTTAAACCATTATAATGGAATATTTTTCGACAGAAGCAAACTGTTAAAAGAAGTAAAATTTAAGCGCTTTGAGTGGTGGACGCAATGACTCAAACAGTAAGTATTTTTGGGTAATTATAAAATAAAACTTGTTAACTTGGTTTCGATTCGAAACATTTTACCCGCTTTCGAAACAATCACACAACCCTTAAACCAAAACACATGTTGTATTTCTTCATCCGGGATTATCTCCGCTTTGGTTATTGCCTACAGAGGAGTTACCTGTACAGCATCCCGGCTCTCCTGGGGGATTGATCCATCCCGATATAAATATACAACACGACTCACGTAGAGCGGGTAGGCACAGGCACCAGGCTCAAGGCGCAGGGCACATTCTGACCAGGGCCCTTTATCATTATTAAATAGTCATTATGTATATTATACAGAAATGCTGGTTTCAGGCTCTTGCCACCGGGGATATACAGTTGGACCACAGTCCATGAGAATCTAAATTACATTATCATATTAACAAAATTTGGACCATTTTGAATTTACGAAATTTGAACGGTTTCTGATAACCGCAGATACTTTACCTTATCAGCTAATCAAAATCATGAGCAACAACTAAAATGAGCTGAAAATCGACATAAAGTTTTATTCACATCTACCAGCACCGTGCATGCCCGACAGGTAACGTCAGAAGTACAACACAGATGCAAGTATTCACATTCCGCTGAACAGCACAGCACAGACACAGCATAGACGCTGCGGCTGTAAAGTGATTTCTCGACTGAGCTTTAGCGTCCCCCACAAGATGTTTGACGATTTTATAATGCTATTTCCATATTTATTATTATTTTATAACGAAAATTCCCCGACCAATTCAATAATTTTTTTGTCATCCATCTTCTCGGTTTTAGCAAATATTTGCGTCTATTGGCGCCAACTGACGGCGAAGCCAAGATGTCGGTAATAACGGTATATGTCCATACTAACTGCGCAGGCGCAGGTGTTGCCAGCACCCACCATCACCGTCAAAATATTCTAGCCGACAATGGCCCGTGCTGGCCGGTGCATGTGCGGATACGTTACGCTTACGTAAGCTGTAATATAAACGTGATCATAGATAATGTAAGCAACCAATGTTGTCGTGTCTGCACTGTACTGTTCTGCACTGCGCGGTGCCTGTAGATGCGAATAGACCTTTAAACGGATACCGTTCAAATGTTGTAATTCCAAAATGGCTTTAATCACCGATTTGTTGGTCGTCAAATGTGATCGAGTTTGCACACTCCACATAAATAAATAAATCTAATCATAAATATAGTACAAGAGATGAAAAAATTATAATTTTTTCCACGGAGGTTGTACGTTTTTTGTCGCTTTTTGTATAATTATCTCCAGATGTAAAATAACGGGGTATAAATGTCACGCACCCAGTTGCATACATGTTAAAAGAGTACAGTCTATAAGTCGTGGCAATGTACCGTGGCAGGTGATATTATTGCTAGATAAAACGATTTTTATAAATATAATGGATCTCTTGTATTTTTTCGGCATTCACTATGTAGCAATTTCTAGACATTTTGATTGGAAGTTTTATTTAGTTTGTACTTTTGCTATTTTTGATTTATTTAATTCGCTACCGGTTTCGACACAACCGTGCCATAACTAGCGTTCTTAAAACTTTAGCGTTCTTAAAGTTATAAGAACGTTTTAAGACTTTTAAACTTTACGTACGAACGTTTTAAGACTTTTTACGAACGTTTTAAGACTTTTAAAAGTTTTAATAACGCTAGTGAATGGCACGGTTGTGTCGAAACCGGTGGCGAATTTAATAAATCAAAAATAGCAAAAGTACATAGTAAATAAAACTTCCAAACAAAATAATGGATCTCAGTAAATTATTTCTTAAAATTAACGAATTTCTTAATTCAGTTAATTAAATTTAAAAAATCTAAAATACAACGGAAAACATCTGCACTTGGTGAACAGTTCGAACATTGTATATTACTAACGAACTGGAATTAACGTATACTGGGTACACAATACATTGATAAGGTGTACCAATATTATGAAACGAATCTTCGCCGTGTACACGTGCAGTTTTTATTTGTAACGTAAAGTAAAACATAAAATATATACTTTTTTTTACAAGCATTGTTGAAATTATATTACTAAGAAATGGGAACCATCATAGCCTTTGTGTGGGAAATACGAGTAATTTAAGTGAATAAGAGTGCTAGAAAATGAATTATTTTAAGTATTGTGATGATGATTGCTTATGAACTTTGCAATCATCACAAGGATAGCAGCCAATAATATGGGATTTATAAAAATGGATGATAATATTAACAAGTCTTGAACTTGAAGTATGATATCGGTGTAAATGGCGTAAATTGAACTGGTCTCATTAGCTAAGTTGGTTAAGCGGTTACCCCGGATAGGTAGAGGTCCTGGGTTCGAGTCCCGGATGCGACTGAAATCTTTTTAATTTCTGTTGTTGTTTTTTCGGTTTCGTGGTTCATTTGGGATGTTTTAATATTATCTTCTTCAATGATTAAACATTACAATAAATGTGGTTCTTGTTTACGAACTTGCTGGAAATTATCCATGAAAAATACAAAAAAAACTAGAATGGTCTTCTCATGTGTAATCTGGGCTAATCAGTTGAAGATTATTTTCTAGTGAAAATAGGTAATTATCACATTTCATATTGTTCAAAACATTTTTTCAAGGAATATCCCAATTCCCAATAACCAGTCGATTCCTGGTAGGTAAATTCCCCCTGAACTCGCAATACCCGACGGATACCTCATGATTCATGATAATCATTTTGGTCATGATGTTATTATCTGGGGGAAAACTTTTGACTCCCTTTCAAGAAGCTTATTCAATAAGGTATTACGAAAGCCCAAAATGATGATTAACTTAATTAAAATAGAAGGGTTTGGTTAAGATCTGTAAGGGCTGAGTTTGAAGTATGAATTTCGAAAGTAATGTTATTATTTTTATTGACTTCACGAATAATAAATTTATTAAATGGTTTATTAAGCTCTTTAAACCTCCGTGGTGTATCGGAAAGCTTAGCCACGGATAAAGTAATCGTTGATTCAGAACCTGACAGAGTAAAAATAAAAAATAAAAAAAAACAATATTTACTCTTCGTCTCGCAGTGGAAGATTTAATTTAATTTTTTTTTTTGTAGTCTGGGAATATTTTTCAACAAGTAATAATGTCTTTTTTAACGCAGTGTGGAAATTAAAATCCAAGTTTCTATCTTTCAAAAGCTCTAAAGATATCTTACTTCAAAACTGATTAAAAGCTATGTAGCTCAAGATGGTTGCACCATTACAGAAAGCTGGTCATTTAATGCGAACACTTTAGTGGTTATTAAATGGCCTGAAAGCTTTTCCTCCAAGTGAAGGAGAAAAAGATTTCTAAAAGCACAAATAGTATTCTAAATAATTGTACCGAATGATGGAAATTTCGTGGCAGCTTTTAAAATATTTTTTAACTTTTTCAGATTAAGGTGGGTTGTTCAGAATAGGTGACGATATTAATATTATTTAACTGAATGAAATATAATTTTTGCAGTATATGTACACAGTACGGTTTAGTTCAATGTGACGCCACAACCAGGTACAAAAAATCACCACAAGGAAGAACCATAAAGACGATAATTATTTTTTTATTTTTTATTTCACTAAGAAATGTGTTTTTGTAATGGTTGTTCAAAATGGCATTGTGTGCTAATTAGAACATATGACACTGAATGAAGGTATTCAATTTGTTGAATGCATTTTAAAAAATGGCTTTGAATATCTGTTAAGGTTTACCATAAATTTCTTACGAATTATTGCATACATCTTATTATAAAATTGTACATCTACTAGTAGAGTGGAAGATACTCTCAGTATCGCCCTGGTGAAAGATCACCATTCAGAATTGAAACGTTGCTTGAAATGGCTTTTAGCCGTGTTTGGTGACTAGATCTGAATAGCCAGGTATTTCCCCACCTTCCTTCTTCCCCTTCTCCTTCCCCTCCCTAATACCTTCAGCTTCACATCATTCCCCAATTGGGGATGCCATAGTCTCACTGGCTCCAGACGGTTGGGGGGCAGTTGGGACTCTTGTGCGGTATTCATAAAAAAAAGGTACAGATATCTGAATTTTTTTTTACTTGCCTAAATACGACAATACTGCTCTTGAATTTTTTTCCCCGATTTTGAGCTACAATGAAAAATGAACAATTTGCCGTATAAATTAATAATTGAATTGTTAAATTTCCGCAGCCCAAACTACATTTGATAATTTATGGGAGTTGTGAAGGCTTTAGCAACTGTTTAAAACTACAAACAGAAGTAGCCTACAGAACCACATTAATAATTCATTATTTTATTTTAATCTAGTGTAAAGTGTATTTCTCTCCAAATTGTATATTTGGGTTATCTGACGGTAGTCGTGTTATTTTAAGTCTAAATTATATCTATTTGCGGAACGGTAGTTTCCATTGAAACGGACTATACGATAAGGGCTTTGCCAATTATGTAAGATCTTCCACTACGAATCCGGAGGTCACAGGTTCTAATCACATCATGCGCACGAAAATTTTATTAATTTAGTTTATAGGCAGAAGGCCTGGGTTTGAGTCCCAGATGTGACTGAAATCTTTTTATTTTCTGTCATTTTTTCGTTTTCATATTTCATTTGGGTTATGTTAATATTATTTTCTAGGATTATTAAATATTAAAATGAGGTTTTTAAATCTCAATAAAAATAATTAATAATTAAAAATTCAATAATATATACTTTAAGTGCGACACGTTCCAAAGTGGTAGATACTCTCAGTATCGCCACTCGTTTATAGTTTTTAAAAATATATTCTTAGATTTTTAATTAATTACTTATCTACTTTCATCACTTAGGTATTGTTAATTTTTGTTTATGTTTGTAATTTGTCTATTCTTACATTATTATTTTTCTATGTTTATTATTTGTCTTGCCACTATCTATTAGTATACTGTGTGTATCCTGATGAGGGAAGCTTCGATTCCGAAACATGTTTATATTTATATATTGAACAGTGGTTCACACAAAATATTTCCAATGAATTTCATTCATAACGGCAAACCAATTTAATTTTACATTTATTGAAGAAATGATAAATTATCATTTGCAATTTAATTTCACCAAACCACATTTCATCCAATTTTATTCACAGTTGAATTTAATATCAGTTTTACATGTGCAGCTTACTGAAAACCATACCATATTACCTAACCATAAACTAACCGAGTATCCGAATAGAACGGTCCCCGATGCATGGATTTAATCACGGGCGTATCGTCGAAAACCGATGATGTTGTGATCAAGTCATTTATTTAAAATGATGATGACACTACTTGCCTATTCTTTATTGTGCACGTTTTATGCATTACTTTATGAAAAACAGTTAGCAACACATGTATCAACGTTGTTCGAAATGGCAATAGCCGTGTTTAGTGACCAGATAATTAGTATTACCCAACCTTCCACTCCCACTCATTTCAGCCTAACGACATTTCCTAATTAGGGATGCCATAGTCCTACTGTTTTCGAACAGTTTAGACTCTTGAGCGGTATTAAAAAAAAATAAGGGATCTCCCACGTTAATTCAATTTCAAACAAATGAATATAGAATATTACAATCAGCATAATAATTTTCAGAAATTAAACTAACTAACTAACTAACCATCACGCCGTTTCGCCGCAGGGGTAGGCAGAGAGGACCGACCGCCAAACAACTCGATCTTGGCATACACTTCTTGCTTCATTCACATTCATACATCGTCTCATACATTCTCTTCTATTGTTCCGACTTCTGACATGGCCCGACACAAGTATTCGATTCACTTGATCGTGCCATGTTTTCCTCGGGCGTCCCCGGCTTCTTTTTCCATTCACATTCGCGTCATACATTCTTCTTACACTCCTTTCTTCGTTCATTCGCTCCACATGCCCAAACCATCTAAGCGTCCCTTTCTTTATCTTACTCATTACGCTTACATCAGCCTTGCATTCTTTACGAATTTATTATATTTTTCACACGATCATACATGGTTTTACCACACATTCGTCTAAGAGATCTCATTTCTACGGCATGTCAGAAATTACATGTTTTTTTTTCTTCATCAACGCTTCCCAAAACAAAACAAAAAAATAATAATTGCATTTCTGCATATATGAGTAGCAGACCACAGTTTTTTAGATTTAAATAGCACCAAACAAAAAACACTTTCTTTCAAAAAATAAAATAAATTCACATTAAAAAATGTCTACCAAAGGTTTGGTGATCAGAGCTAAATATACGAGTTCAGTTTCACGCCTTCTTCCCCTACCCACTCCATTCAGCTCTACATATTTCGAAAGCGATGCTTTCATCATCAGGAATATATGAATACTTATATTATATATTAATATTATATATATTCCTTATAATTCTTATATATCCCTGATGATGAAAGCATCGCTTTCGAAACATGTAGATATCAATGTATATTTATAAAGTGGTGAATACTAAGTATTTTTTAAATTCCTTCATTAACAATGACGCCACAAAGTGAATACCAATCGTTTGAAGAAATTATAATATTTTTTTATATAATTAATTAGAAGTACTTTGTTTACATCACTGTTTTTAATATACAAATATCTACAAGTTTCAGAAGCAAAACTTCCCTCATCAGGATAAACAGTATACTAAAAAATAATAACAAATATAGACAAATAATAAAAAAGAAAGAATAAATAAATAAATTACAAATATAAACGAAAATTAACGGTAAGTGATGAAAGTAGGAAAGTAATTAATTAAAAATTAAGAAAAAAATATATGAAACATGTTTATAGTTATATATAAAAAAACAGCGGTGTAAATAAAGTAATTCTTATTAATTTAAAGAAGATTTTTTTATTTTTTATTTAAAAGGATTAATAATTAATAAATGAATTAAAACAATATGGTTTCTATTCACCACTTTATTAATATACACATATATCTACATGTTTCGAAAGCGATGCTTTCTTCATCAGGAATATATAGAATACTAGTAATTAATAATTACCTAATTACGTTAATTTAGATTAGGTAATTTTTTTTCCGTACTATTAATGACTATACCACTTGAAAAAGTGTGCCGATCCATTCGTGTGCTGAATTGTCATGGAGAAAAAAGAACAGAATATAAATATTACATGTTCACAAATATAATTCAAAATATAATTACGGACAATTAATGTTCTTCAGACCATAACATAAAACAGGCCTTAATAATGTAAAACATGATTATTCTCCGATTGAAATAGAAACATTAGATACTTATCACAAGTAAAGGCCTTAAGTTCTGAGGTGGAATTATTAAATTAGGTAGACTAATAATTGTCAGTTTTCACTAAAACATAACTACCCAAATTGGTACCCAACACGCATGGAAAATGAAAAAAAAATGATAGAACCACTATGAAATAGTCAACCTCTAAATAAATGGACGATATTTGAGTTTAAGTCAAGGTCATTTACGATTGTCTATCGATTTATTTCAAACGTATGTATTTTTCCATATTATTTTCTGTCTTTCTTACGTACATCATCGTTATTTTACCTTCACTCGACGTAATTAGTAACGTAACGTTCAGTTGATAGGATAGTTGCGCCTGTCCTATGTCTGTGCTGTGCTGCACGGTAGTTCCATTCACATCTATCAGCACCACCCAGTGCATAACAGTATAGCACAGATTCGAGTAAGTAATATGAATGTGTTCATAGGTATGCAACGAATGTTGTCTGTACTGTTTTGTATACATCCCTAGGGTCTTCTGGTGTTTCTAACCCCACCTCCCAGATACACTTAAGGGATACTCCGGGTGACTGGTGCAATGCTTCACTAGGAGTGTCGGAAGCAGGAGGTCGCTTTGCACTGCTCTGGAGGGACTGCCCTGGTTTCGTGGCTACGGTCTGTTCTGGATATAATGTGTTTTTGTGTTTCTTGTTTGATTATTTATAGGTTTGTTGGTGCGCTCCCGCACTCCATCTAGGATTACTCCGGTTATCGGTAGAAGGAGCCACTAAGGGCTATATTTTGTCGTCAGTACCTGTACTAACCAATTTGATGTGCGTTTGTGACTAACCTCCTTCTATGCGAAAGCTGTGCAGGGACATTTAAGGGTTTAGAGTCTTTTAAAAATTATAGATTCGTTTAATAAAAAAAAAATAGAGTCCTTGACGTGCACCCTGAAGGAGTAGCCATAAGTTACTTATACCGGGGTGGAAAAGTGGTGGGTAACCTCAACTGTAGTGTTTTGTACTGTGCAGTAATATTGTGAATGGAATGCTCGCGCCTGTCCTGTGCCTGCACTGCACTGTTCTGCTCTGCACGGTGCTGGTAGATTTGAATAGACCTCAAAATGTTTTACTGTTTGCTGACAGTTTAAGGGGGAGATGGACGTCAGAGAGGTATTATTTATGAATTCGAAATAATGATAATATTATTACATAATATAATGGACATAATGTTTTTAAACAGAAAATTATTTTTATTATATATATATATTTTAAATATTTTATTTGCATAACCATTTATCAAAATCAAATCAGAAATATATCTTTTTCTGACCATCCAACGTATGTTTTGCAAAATATTAAAAATATGAGGTTTATAAATTTCAATAAGTTAATCATTGGAGAAGATAATATTAACACATCCCAAACCAAAAAAAAACAAGAGAATTTTATTTTTTGTTGTTTTTACGGTTTCGTGGTTCATTTGGGATGTGTTAATATTATCTTCTTCAATGATTAAATATTACAATGAGGTTTACAAACTTCAATAAGTTATAAAAAATAAATTGAATATTTCTTTCCAGACTTGTAAAATAAGTCAATAGATGTCTCATATGAATAAAAATCGGTTAGGTATATCCGAGACTCTATTCCGATTGCAATTGTGTTCGGGTAGAACTTTGCGATCATTATAAGGATAGCAGCCAATAATATGGGATATAAAAATGGAGGATAATATTAACAAGTCTTGAACTTAAAGTATGATATCGGTGTAGATGGCGTAAATTGAGCTGGTCTCATTAGCTAAGTTGGTTAAGCGGTTACCCGGATAGGTGGAGGTCCCGGGTTCGAGTCCCAGATGCGACTGAAATCTTTATATTTTCTGTTGTTTTTTCGGTTTCGTGGTTCATTTGGGATGTGTTAATATTATCTTCAATGATTAAATATTACAATGAGGCTTACAAACTTCAATAAGTTATAAAAAATAAATTGAATATTCAATAAGTTATTCCAATTATTTAAATCGGTGTTATAAGATTGGACTCTAGTATCTCAATAACAAATCTGTAATGCTTTTACCATTATTTTTTCTCTTTAATTTTTTTTTTCTCAACTTATGTACAGCACAAGATGCATGCGCCTAAATATAATAATTTTTGCCCTACATTTGTATGATGATTGTAATTTATTGTTGTATTATATTATATTGTTAAAATAAACTCCTGCTGACAAGCTACTTGCAGTGGCTTAGCGGGTATAAGTTTCCACTGTATATAATTAATATTATACAATAAAAAAAAAAAAAAAAATTAATAATAATAAAATATTTTAAAAAGAGGATGAAATTGGGATGAATATCAACGAAAATATTCCATACTTTATCAGAATTCCATTTTTTTTTCAGTAAAAGCAATTCTGTGATACAAAATTATATTTGAGCATATTAATAACCCTATATATAATACAAATAGCCTAGAGCACACTTACAATACTCGTCTCAATTTTAATGAAGGATTAATGGTTCCTAAGGATACAGATAAATATGGACAAAGAACTTTAGATAACATGATTCGTAGCAGTTTAAATATGTTACCCGCTGAAATAAAAAAATAAAAAAATAATAAATATTTTGAAAACTTGGCTAGCTAAAAGAACCTAATTTCATTAGATAATTGGGACACATTTTTTATGTTGTCATTTAGGTTTTAATTTAATTTAAAAAAATATTTTTGTAGAAATAACTTTAAATAAGATTATAGATGAAATATTTATGTTTTCTTCAAATGATTGAAAACTTTGTGGCATAATTATTAATTATATAATTGAAAATACACTTTGTATATACCACTTTACTTAAAATATATAAATATTTCTACATGTTTCGATAGCAATGCTATCGAAACATGTAGAAATATTTATATATTTTAAGTAAATTGGTAAATACAAAGTGTATTTGAAATATTTATGCTTTAAGTTAATGACATACGTTTTTATTTTATATAGATTTATATTTTTTGTAACTTAACAAGTCCGTTAGACAAACTACAACAAAGTAGTTTATCGTGACTTTTTGCAATATATTTTTGTAAAATGTCTTAAATTAATATTAAAAAAAAATAATATTGAAATAATATTTGTTTCCGAATTAAGTGCGTTAGAAAGTTATTCGAGTAAAAAAGGTTAAAACGGACTGGGATTTGTCCTCATGGATTTTCGGTAAACCGGGAGACTGCTTTGAAGGATTTAAAACGACAAATGTAGAAAATATTTAAACCAGCCGCGAATAGTCAACACGTTCTCTGAATATCTAATTATTATTACTGCGTTGTCTGCTAGAGGCAG
Organism: Halesus radiatus; assembly: GCA_022606495.2. Taxonomy (NCBI): domain Eukaryota; kingdom Metazoa; phylum Arthropoda; class Insecta; order Trichoptera; family Limnephilidae; genus Halesus; species Halesus radiatus. Next base: position 34,865 of record JAHDVE020005867.1, on the reverse strand, counting down.
GCAGCAGCTAATTAATCAGTCTAATTAAAGAGTGACGCGTTTGAAAGACCTATCTGGCTTGGCTCAATTCGTCTTATCCAAAAAAGTGTTTTTGAATTTGAGCGAGCAAACTGTGTTTTACCAGACGGTGGTTTTTGATTAGAGTCAATCTAAGTTTCTACATAATCATTAAGGCGATGTAATGCGAAGTAATTCAAAATCATTTGTTTTTATTTCGAAAATTTGGTTCCATGACAATTCGACTCACGTTAGGTTAGGTTAAGTTTTCGGCTTAGTTTTTTTTCTTCATACTTTTAATGATTCATACGTTTGTTGAATTATCCGGTTACATAAATATTATAGAGGCTTTAACTTTAATTACATTTTTTTTACATGAAAACCCCACAAGAGTCCCAACTGCTCCCAACTGTCTGGATCCAGTGAGACTATGGTATCCCCAATTGGGGATTGTTGTTAGGCTGAAGGTATTGGGGAGGGGAAGGAGAAGGGGAGAGGGAGGTGGGAAAATAGTGGCTATTCAGATCTTCATAAGAGAAAATGATAGATGTTTGGAGACAAAGATAGATTCAAAATTGAAATGGGCACGACTAATTATTACCATATTCCCGCTGTCTCCGGGCAGTTGAGACTGTTGTGGGGTATTCACAATAAAAAAAAACGTAGATTAAGATAAACGCAACCCAGTCATAACTGCGTATCGAGACAGAAGAAGCTTTTGATTAAATATTATGAAAAATTCTTCTCTTTAAAGAAGCAAAAAAATTATGATTTACCTCAAGCAGAGTTCTTAAAAATAATCAGCGCAGCGATTAGATTGAAGAAAAGCAGAGTAGGTTGCCGAATGTTTACCACATGAAATATGAATCATGTTAAAACAGCCAAACTCATGAATTCTAATCGCCATCGCCTCATTCTGCGCCAGAAAAGCCATAAAATATGCATTTTGATTTCCCGTGATTCAGTGATAAAGAAACTAAGCGGATTTCCTCTCCAGTGAGAAATCAACCGAGATGAAATAACTGTAGAAAAATGGAATGGTCTTCTTCCACAGTCTACTGGTGTTCCTACATACAGATTTGTTTGTATTAACTCGTTGAAAATTACACATACGAGTATATCCCGATACTTAAAATCGCGGTGTAAATATTACCCGGGTCGTAAGGTCGGAATAGTAACTTAAAAAAAAATTGATTATTCGCTCATCTGGGCTTTTACGTGGATTTTTAGACTATAACATAATGAGGTTTCAAAAAAATATAAGTACATAGAGATTTCAAAAATAAAGTGACGAACAATTTTTTTAGCAGTCACATAAAATAGGAAACTAAAACAATATTATAATACAAATCATTGACGCTACAATATCCAACCTACAATAATTAATTGTATAATTCATCAAAGTGCTGGTATAGATGACATTTTACTTTATAAATGGAGAAAGCAAATATATCAAGAATACCTCCAGTTGTTGCAGAAAAATGTAATATTTTGTATTTTGTTCTTCTTCAGTACGTGGAATTTAATAGCGGTGAAGATAGCAGGGCTGTTAATTAGGTAGTTAATGATTCTATATAATACCACTAGGTCTGAAATAATTCTAATATCAGACAGAGTATTATCATAGCGTAGATATGGTTAATCGGTCTTAAACCGGGCTTAAGACTATTTATAATTAACTATACCAATCCAATGAGTAAAATGGAGATTATTTAGACATATAAAGTGGATGGACGAAGAATGAAACGTCAGGAAAATATATGACGCTTAAGTAAATGGAAAAATAACTCGAAAAAGCCAGAGGAAGACGAACCATAATAATAAGTTAATCAAATGCTTCAGTCGGGTCATATCAATCGTCGCGCGTCGTCGATATAACAGAGAAATATATACGAGGTGTGTTCAAAAGAAAAGGTGAATTTTGAATTTTCGTGGGCTGTGTACATTCGATTATCGAATTTTTTTTTGTTAAAAACACCCAAAAACGTGACTAACCTTTCCAGTTGTCAAAAACAAACCACTCATCCAAAATGGCTGATAATGCTAACATATGATAAACATGTGTGTACCAACATAACAAAAAAAAATCTATAATCAAATGTACACAGCCCGCGAAAATTCAAAATTCACCTTTTCTTTTGAACACACCTCGTACTCGTATGTATGAGACTTGGGTATTAGAACGAGACGTAAAATCGACGCGCTTAACGGTCCGCACCCAAAAATACACACTTTGCATGTTGCTAATTCAAGAAATACTACGAACAATTTTTCTGTAAAATCTTTACGGGTAATTACGAAAACGTGAAAGGTTTCAAAAGACAATAATCCTCAAACTGTAATCTTTGAAATTCTATATGAAATGCGTACTGGAATTTTAGGTAAAACGTTAAAAACTGTTTTCACTTGTTATCAAATTGTATGTATTTTCGGATATTTTGGGATGTATTTCATAGAACTTAAAGATTTGAGAATTTTCGCCAGTTGAAACATTATCCTTATAGATTTTACAGATAAATCATTTGTAGTGTTGTTTGAGTTAGCAACCTGCAAAGCGATGTTTAGGCTCATTTAATAATAAATCGGGTATGACTTTATAATAAGTTTTTCTCAGGTAAGTATTTAGTTTTGTGAATTATTGGTGGCTTGCGATCATTTCCCCACCTTCCTTTTCCCCTTCTCCTTCCCCTCCTCAATACCTCCACCCTCACAACATTCCCCAATTGGGGATACCATAGTCTCACTGGCTTCAGATGGTTGGGAGCAGTTGGATCGGCCTTCTCATCTCAACGGTTGGTGACGCCTATACCTTTATTATCATGTGTCGTAAATGGAAAACTTAGCCAGTGGAGGAATTGAACTCACGACGCCTGGGTGAAAGTCGAACGCGATGCCAACTCAGCAACTGACAAGATTATTTGATTCACCTGATCGTGCCATGTCTTCCTCGGGCGTCTCGGCTTCTTCTTCCATTCACATTCGCGTCAAACATTCTTTTTACACTCCTTTCTTCGTTCATTCGCTCTATATGCCCAAACCTACTAAGCGTGCCTTTCTTAATCGTACTCACTATACTTACATCAGCCTTGCATTATTTACGAATCTCAATATATTTCACACGATCATACATGGTTTTACCACACATTCGCCTTAGAGATCTCATTTCTACGGCATTCAGTTGACTTTCATCCTTCCTCTACCAATTCCATGCCTCACTGCCATACATCAGGGTTATATCAGCACTCCACAATATCTGTATTAAATGTAGTTAAATGAGTAGCAATATGTTTCATGTATTGTTTGCTTACTCCGGTAATCAAATTATAATGAAAAAATTTAGAATTGTGCGTATATAACTATTTACAAAATATTTTTATTTTTTTTAGGAAGTAATTTTTATTCAAGTGTTCCTCAAAACGACACTGTTAAAAATAGATCCATTTGTAGAATATACATATTTACTTCATGTTGGCTTGATTTACAGTTAAAATTCGTGTCTTTGCATTAACACAGATGCATAAAATACTGACTTATTCAAAAAAAAATTGCTATCCCTTTCAGACTCATACGTTAGGAGAAAGTATATAACCCGAGTGACGCAAGTCTGCAATTCGTCCATCTTTAAATATTTTAAACGTTTATAAATTGTTTTACTTTCTGATTTGTCTTCAGGCAAGGCGTGGAGTCGAAACCTATCTGAAACCAGTTCAACTAAGAGCAAATAAATACGGAGAAAGCTGCCAACAGTGGCGACTAAATTGCTAGTCAATTAGTACGTTGTGTCACGTCTAGATTACAGTAATGGAATATATGCAAGTCTCCCCAAATACCAATTAACAAATTGCAATCAGTTTTCAATGCTGCGGCAAGACTTATCAGTTAATAATCCAGTTCAAGCTTTTCTGGATGGTATTTAAGTCACTTAACGGAATGGCTCTGGCTTACTTATCCGAACTGTGTATTCTTGAAAATACCAATTCGCGGCAGTCCACCCTTAGGTCAGCAGCGTCATCAGTTATCGGGAAGTTGAAGGAACCACAGCGTACACCTAATACTAAGTTCGGTGAGCGTGCTTTCGGAGTGTTAGGACCTAAAGCCTGGAATGAACTGCCGCACGACTTAAGAATCATCAAAGACTCGATAGAATTCAGAGCTAAACATAAAACTCACATATCCATGAGTGGAAGAAATTCCCACGTAAATTGTTTCGCTCGGCTAGCCGGTTAGTGCTTACCTAAAGTCACTTATAGAACAAGTAATTTTTTTCATGCACGCAAATGCATCTACAGCCCGCAACACTCTAAATAACAAAATGTGTAAAAATGTTATTATTTCTTAAAAACTTCTTAAGCTTTTTAAGGTCACTTTATAAATATGCTCCAGTGCTAAAAATTATAAATATTTCAAATTTCGGTTTCAATTACTGTCTTTCTGATTCTAAATCAGAAGGAAATTTACAAATGGGACTGTTGTTTTTTTACTAGAACTATAAGTTTGCCATTTCTCCAACTTCTCTATGATCCTCGTTCCGCTCACCGCTAGATCCCTCATATCCGCCCATCGCAAGGGCTTATGAAAAACTTTTTGTATGAAGTCTCATTAGAGCGCTGTATAAAGAAAGAAATGGATTCTCTACATTATGCGCCATACTCGTATATTGTGCCGTTGTTAAACTGGTGCATTTTGTTGTTGTTGTTGTTGTTTTTTTTATACGAGTATACACTTCTTTACGTCGCTGGTTCTTTGATTGTTTGTCTGTATATTCATATTTGCTCACATGAATATTCTCTTTGTAGAAATGCTTGTATTATGAAGAATAATGCAGGAAGCAAGGAATAATGTATTTCCTCCTATTTACCCCTACCTAGTGATAAAACATTTAAAATAAAACTCAGTAAGTTTTTATTATCACTTCTCAAATAATTTTTTTTTGCTAATTAATTTTACTACAATACATCCCATCTTCAGAATAAAACATGTAAATTTTAAATATAACATCTTTAAAATAAATAAATGTTTTTAATAAAAGTTAACATTTTTTGTAATTATTCGAATCATAAAAGACAGAAAAAAAACAAAATTTTCAACGAAATTTCGTCGCTGAAATGCATGCATTGCACGAAATTATCAATTTTCTAGTCATATGTGAAAATATTTTACTTCCCTTCTTTAGTAAATCTCGTTAAAAAAACGATCATGACTAAATCATGTAAGCTTCCATTCATTCGTAACTACTTTCATTTACGTCTTTTGATTTCTGTATTATCTCCTACTACATGTAATTATTTAAGCTGTCTATTAATAAAATTTCTTCTAATTATTGGTATTCACTTTGTGGCATCATTATTAATAAATGAATTAAAAATTATTTTGTATTCACCAATTTAATAATATATACATATCTACACGTTTTGAAAGCGATTCCTTCTTTACCAGGAATATATAGAATATTAAAAATAATAATGTCTATACTTGACATTATTATTTTTTAGTATTCTATATATTTTTGATGAAGAAAACATGGCTGTACCAGACGTAATGGCACACAGACGAACTGTAGGGAGCACAACCTACGGTTCCCTCTACGAGGAGGAACGATATTAACGACAAGACCCTTATTTACGACTTTTTTTAATTCTGCGGGCCTTGTCCTTGTGACTATGCTTGGTCTGGGTCCAGTGAGAGGCAGTAGTCCGATGGTCGTCCAGGGGTAAGCAGTGGTCAGAAGAAAAGAAGGCGAGTAGATGAGAGCTGGCAGTGGAGAGATAAGGCGTCTCGTCAGGCGGGCGATTGAAGGCTGGTTCAAACTGGCTTTCGCAGGCTACTTAAAGTGGTCTACCATGCCCTGCGCATATTTGACAAGCCCCTCTCCCCCACATCGCCGTACTGCTGACGTTTTTATTCAAGTCATTCCAAACAGAGGTGGCTAGGCACATCCCGCCAATCGAACAACACATTTAAAAAAAACATCGGGAATCGGACTCGTTTTCGAACAGCGAAACAATATTTATTGGACGATCCGACCCCCTTACAGATTAGGCATAATATCAATCTATACATAACAAATATGAAGACGAAAATGGCGGCGTCTAAACATCCTGGGAGAGGCGATCACGTCCGACACAATTGCTTTCGAAACATGTAGATATATGTATATTAGAAAGTGGTAAATACAAAATAAATTTTAATTCATTTATGTCTATTAATGAACTGCCTCGACAAAACTAATACTAATAATAATTGGCTTAAAGTTGTCATAATAATTGATCGGCTTAAGGTTGTCCTCTACAAATAATTGATACGGAGCAACAACATTAAGCCCGACTCGGCTTAGCCTAAGCTTTGTGAACCACCGCTTAAACTTACAGCCACGGATCTCGGCTTTTAAACCTGTGATCAAACGGTTTTCCTGTTCATTGGCTTTGCGCGTGAAAACTCCGTGACTCTAGCTCGCAGGAGATAGTAACGATTTCCGTGACCTTTGTCTTGTGACTTAGAAAAGCTTAATTATCACCCTATGTTAGAGATTGCTTGTCAAATAATTGACAACCTCAGTGGTAGGGCGGTAGGCTTCTTGGTTCCGGACTGCAAAGGTTGCAGGTTCAAAACGCGGTGGAGTAAATGAAATTTTAGTTATTTCACATGTTTTGGCATCTTAAATGCATAATTGTCACATAATTGACTACCCACCCCTTCCTACCTGACCCGATTCCTATTGTCACTGGAAGAAGATAGTGCCGGGTCAGTTCGAACTCTAAGATCGTCGCGGGATGATAAGGGTATTCACCGCCGCGATACGGAGCAGCTGGCCGATTCTGGATTAGTGAAGTATTCAGTGAGGTGAATTAAGTGCTAAGAGGATATCCACCAACCAAGGTAGGGCTATTCAGTTTCCGTGGCATCCTCCTGTGTTTCTTCAATCTTTCCTTCACCTCTTTTTTTCTCATCTGGTTCTCCAGATTAACTTCGCCGCCGGTCAAAAAATGGGATTCTTTCAAAGCTATCGAAATATCACATGTAATTAAATTTTATTCTACGAGTGTATGATACAGAATTATAATAATATTGGAGAGTTGAAGATTCTTTCAGAATCGCCTAGGTAAAATACAATTCAAAATCGAAACGTATCTGTCAAGCTCTGGCTCAAGCCATGTTCAATAACCAGATCTAAGTAGCCAGATACTTTCCAACCTTCCTCTACCGGCTCTATCCAATATGATACGATAGACCCACTGGTTTTGGGAACTTATTTTTTATTATTTATTAATTGATGTGTAATTATGTACAAAATTCATGCTTAAATAAATACTTAATAATATAATTGAAAATACACTTTGTATATACCACTTTACTTAAAATATATAAATATTTCTACATGTTTCGATAGCAATGCTATCATCTTCAGGAATAAATGAATACTAAAAAATAATTTCAAGTTTAGAAAAATGATAAACAATTTAAAAAATTTAAACAATAATTTAAGAATATACAAAATATGAGCATAAACAAAAATGAATTAAGTAGGTAAGTAACAGATCAAAAATGTTAATGACAAAATAATTATAAAACATTGAATAATACATTTAAATTAGAAATATAAATAAAAATGATTATTATTAATATTAATATGAAAATAAATTTAAGAGATAGCTATTTTAAAAAATATTTGATTATTTATTAAATTTAATTCGCTATTAACACTTTTTCTTATTTCTAAAATTTCAAATTTATCTAATTGTAAACCAGTTGTATTTGTATGTAAAACTTTTAAACCTTTATTTATATCAAACGAATGATTGGTTTCTAAAATACGATTTGCAAATTCAGAATAGTTGTTATTATTTAAACACCTTAGGTGTTCCTTTACCCTAATACTGAAATTTGTACAAGTCTTTCCGATGTAAAAATAGTTGCAATCGTTAATATTTTAATAATTATTATTATGCAGTTGAGGGCGTCACTACTGTAGATACTGCGGTTATCTATCCAAAAAAGTTTGCAAATCTGCTCACCAATTATGTTGGAATGTAAACACGTGGAATTGATTTAACTGTTTACATTATTTTAATATCATATTTTTGATTTATTTAAAACTATTTCATAAATATATGAAATGCTACGTTTGAACTCCGTTTTCCTTATTGGCAAATTGTGTTTCATGGAATGGGGTGTTGGAGATATTTTCGATAGTTGACTATTTTTTTGTGTAAGGTAATTATTATAATAGCGCCCTCATTTGACTTATTATTAAGAGGAACGGCTGCGCGGCCTAATGATCTTTTTTTTTTCATCAAAAGGTATAATAAATGTCTAGTATGGATTAGAAGTAATTTATTTATTTTTGTTGTAAATTATGAAATATAGGCCATTAAAGGAATTGGTTTTTCGTGATTTTCGAGGCACCTTTAACAATTATTTGGAGGCTAACGGTGATTTAAAAAAAAATTACTCCGTCTAGTTTGAAAATATAATGAAATGTAAAATGAAAAATTAAAAAAAAAAAAATTAGCATTATGGTGGACTTTAAAAACGAACAATTAGAACAAAATTTTGCCGTACGTAATTTAAAATGTCAACCGGGAAAAACGTTTTTTTTTTTGGTTTTTTTTTTTTTAATTTTTAAATTTTATTTTTATGCACGTAATTTACATAGCAAATATGATAATTTAAAAACAAAATGGAGTAAATCAGTAAATAATTTTCTAAGTTGCATCTAAAATTATGAGAATTAATATTTTTTCATGGCCTTACATTTCATAATTTAATACAAACATTAATAGAATGGTATTCATCCGTACTAGATATTTGCTAAAACTTTAAGTAAAAAATATATCATTAAGTTTGGATAGGTATTTTGGCCTCAAATTCAAAATTAAGTTATGTATGAAGCAGGCAGCGCGTTCCTCTTAACAGGAGTTAACAACGTCGCTTTCTTACGTAACTCAGAACTCGTATGCAAATGTGACCAGAAAGATAAATGACTCTCCCTAGTGTGATCATTATCTCCTTAAAAAGGCTTTTTGTGTTACGAAATAGTGGAATGAATTCCGTTTTCCATTAAAAATACCCATATTTATGGGATCCTCGCATGACGTAAATCATTATTTTTGTGGAACCGTATTTCCACAGTTTTAGAACAAGATATATCTCATGAGAGAAAGCTTTAGTGAAGACGTACCGGGAAAGAGGTTCTATTCTGTTCCTACACGCATGAAATCCAAGGTGAGATGGTAATCTCAGTTAAGCGTGGTAGAACTTCGGGTTGTTTACGCTAACTTTTTCAATATGTGAACATTTTCAAGCCCATAAATGGAAAACGGAAAAAAAATTCACCGAGAGTGAAAAAATCAGGAAACTTGTTCGTAAAAAGATGAGATTGCGGAAAATGGATAAAATATGAAAAAAAAAAATCGAAAATTTTTCCGACATGTTTTTTATAAAGTTGGTATGAATCCATTTTAATTTTAAGCAAAGGTTAACGTTTTATTTTAATTTAACGCCGTTTTATTTTGGTAGAATAATCAACCGAGTCTCAGAGATGATTTCGGTCAAAAGAATGTGTTTGTCGAAATTAACTCGTGAATCAGTCATTATCGCTTGGGCGTTCTGCTTTTCGATTTGTAAGTTTAATGATCCTTACAATATTGGATTTACTACAAATATGTTTACTTATAATTGAGTGTTTCTATTACTTGTTTCTATTACTTCATAATATTTCATATTGGCGCTCTCGCAGCAGCCGGCAGCTTTTTATAAGCGCTCCAGTTTATCTGGGAAATATTGCTTAGTTCTTAATTTTTTCGGTGTTAAAGTAGCGTAAAATAACCGCAATAATTTATAGGTTACATTTATAAAAATCATATAATTTTAGTGTGGCCGTTTCGGGCTTAAATCAAGTTTATAATAAAAAATCAAATAAAAACCCAAATATTTTAAGTTCAAATCTGTCGCGTCGTTCTAAACTAACCCAAAAGCATCGGTCGGTCGAAGCGTTCGACACATGTGCTTATTAAAAGACCTTTTGCTTGTTAAAAGTGTCCCAAAGTAAATGATTTACAATGTTATTCTTTGAACTGTGGTGATTGTAAACAATATCGTATACGAGCTAGACAACTCAAACTCAAACTTAATGGTGAATGTGCTATTTTGGAGCCTTTAATAAGCTGCAAAGATATCGCCGTATAACCTTGAACACTGTACCACAACTGCAATCCGCAAAATTAGATTTCGTGGCTACCGAGAAAGGCGCAATAGGAAATAAAAACATTTGACGAGAAGATCTTCTGCTGTCACGGCGACCTGAGTTCTGACCTCCAGTTCACGGAGCAGATCCGGTGCATCATGCGGCCCACGGACGTGCCCGAGAAGGCTGCTCCGCGGCCTGCTGTGGTCCGACCCGAGAAGGATACCACCGGCTGGGGCGAGAAATAGACGACACGCTGATGTGGTCTTTCCAGATCCTGAAGCCGGCCGACGAGCGCCACCTGGCGTATGGGCAAACCAACACCGAGCGTCCGTTACGCAGCCCAGGGGCGTCACCAACAAAGACAAAGAAGATTGGAAGAAAGGATCAGTACCCCCGGCCCCCGTCCTCACCCGCCGCCCAACTTCACATAACTCCTATCATTCGTATTAGAGTCTTGCAATATATCGTAAGGAATAAATACAGATAGCTTCTATTTTTTTTTTCAATTAAACATGTATGGAAACTTAGACCAAGCCGTATTTAGTTTTGATAATTTAACTGCATCCTTTATATGGTCTATAAATAATGTATAATGATAGTGTCAAAAAAAAAAAAATGTCATAGATTTAATATAGGAATAATGTAAGAATAGGAAGTAAGATTTGTAAAGCGCCCTTGAGGTGATTTTTCACAAAAACGGCGCTATAAAAATCATCCGAATATTATTATTATTATTATTATTTCGTTACTAATATTTTACCATATTTCAAAATATTTTATGATGTTTATAACATTTTATGATATTTCATAATATTTTGTGATATTTCATAATATTTATGATATTTTATAATATTTTATGATATTTTAAAATATTTTATGATATTTCATAATATTTTATGATATTTCATAATATTTTATGATATTTCATAATATTTTATAATATTTCATAATATTTTATGATATTTCATAATATTTTATGATATTTCATAATATTTATAATATATCATAATATTTTATGATATTTGATAATATTTTATGATATTTCGTAATAAATTATAAAAATTCAAAATTGTCCAAATAGATGAGAATTTACATCCTTGAAAGGTATCGGTAACACTTCAGAGCACAAAATAACCTCATAAAAAACCCTAAAACACAATATTACACTTATATTATATATATTACACTGTACACTTACATTATTATATTATACATGTCCTTTAGTTATAGTTAAATTTGATTACAATAAAGATATTATTATTATTATTAATATTTGCCTTTCTTCCGAAGTAGAAGATATATACTTTGCAATAGCTGTGTGGAAGAACTTGATATTATTCTATCGCCATCCCATTTTTTCTAGACTGATTAAAATAATTATGATATGAGTAATAATAAAAAAAGCTTTTGAAAATTTTGGAAACACATTTACTTTAGTTTTATTAACATAAAACACCAATAAAACAATCCAAAACTATTTTCATAATTAAGATTGTGCCTCTTTCCTACAATTTTACCTATTTTCTACAAAACTTACAAAGCGTTCCGTCAGTTAATTTCGCAACATAAATACTCCAGAACTCCGCTTGCGCCGAGATCAAAATGCATTCACAGGCGCCAGCAGCGATAGCTTCCCCCCAGGGCGCTGTCTGTCGATAAATGCAGTCGAGTGGCGGTCGAGAATAGAAACTTTATGGTTAAAATAAGAAGAATCGTTGCGTTGCACGATACATTGCATTCACAGTGCATGGTGCATAATGCATAGTAGCCCTGCACAAATTTGCCGGATGCATTCTGCCCGCTATTCGCTTGCAATGTTGGTGTGAAAAGCACGAGGTTGGCCTTTCATCTCTGAAAACAACTAATTTAGCAATGTTTATGGTCGACTAACATTACTACCCGGATTCACTCCATATAATGTGGAAATAATGAAAAATTTCGTGTCATTTTTGATAGGTTAATTCATATTTCATAATTTACATTTCAGTATTGCAGGTAGATATGCTTCGTGAAAAGGTCTTTACCTTCAATTTGTATAATGGTTTTATCCGTAGATAAAAAAATAAAATCCCCTTTAACTGCTTATAATGCAAACTAAAATTTATTTAATTTACATGTGAACCGAATTCGAGCAGGGGACCTAAATATGTAATTTTCTTCATTCGTATCGATTGAATGAAATATGCAAAATGCTCTTCCGCGGGGTTCTCCATTAGAACACCCGACCTGCAATCATTTACATTTCCCGCAATAAAGAACATGTTTTTTCGATTAGGTATATCGATAAACAAACACTTAAGCAAACTTTTGCGTTTTCTTGGCAGTCATCGTTGACGTCATTGCATAACCAATACTTCAGAACTTTCACATTTTATTTCTACTCACCTAACATACCGGTCAGTGGCTGAGTTGGCATCGCGTCTGGGTCTCACCCAGGCGTCGTGAGTTCAATTCCTCAACTGGCTAAGTCCTCCATCACGACACAAGCAACATCTTCCGCTTGCTGTGATGGTAGTAGGAGATTTTCAAATATTATCAGGTTATTCTTAACCAGGGAATATTTGTTTTTCTTTAATAAAAATAATAATAATAAAAAAATGAGTAAAAAAAACATTTTTTAATGATGTTTCAGAAATATTTGCTTTCCAACTTTTGGTTCTTATTTTTCATTGCTAACTGGACGAATACCACACTATCCTAGGGGTTGCGTTCCCTAGTTTTGGAATTACTAGAATAACACAGAAAATTCAAACGTGGATATTCATTCACTATACACTTCGCCGGCTAATAAAATACACCCACTTTCGGAAAAGAATGGTTTATAATTTCTTAAAAAAGATTTGTAACTTTGCAGCGTCATTATTAATTAAATAATTAAAAATATGCTTTGTATACAAAATATATTAATATATATTGACATATTTTTTTACGTCTTCCTTGGACGTCCCCGGCTTCTTCTTCCATTCACATTCGCGTCATATATTCTACTAACACTTCTTTCTTCATTCATTCGCTCTACATGCCCAAACCATCTATGCGTCCCTTTCTTAATCTTGCTCACTAAGCTTACATCAGCCTTGCATTCTTTACGAATCTCAACATTTTTCACACGATCATACATGGTTTTACCACACATTCGTCTCAGAGATCTCATTTCTACAGCATTCAGTCTACTTTCATCCTTCCTCTGCCAGTTCCATGCTTCACTGCCATAAATCAGAGTTGGTATCAGCACTCCATTGTGGACTGCTAGCTTCGCTTCTTTGGACAACTTTTTGTTTTGCGCCAACCGCGTTCAGTCCTCCGTTAATGGAGTTTCCTGTATTCACCCTTCTTTCAATATCCCTATCAGTCTTTCCATCTCTCGTAAACATACTTCCCAAATATACAAACTCATCGAACTGCTCCAAGTATCCGTCATTCACAACTATATTGCACACTGTTTTCGTACTCTCTCTTTCAAACACCTTGACTTTAGACTTACTTACATTCATCATTAGCTCATTCTTCATACACACTTCGTTCATCCTAAATACGAGGAACTGTAGATCTTCTATACTATTAGCAATCAGCACCGCATTATCAGCATACAACAGGCAACATACTTGCAGACTACTCATTTTTGCGCCCAAGCCCACCTCTTTTAATTCTTGCATACAATTATCCATGTACAGATTGAATAACCACGGTGACATTACGCAGCCTTGCTTAACACCATTTGTGATGTCAAATATCATACCTGGATATATTCATATATTCCTGAGGATGACAGCATTGCTGTCGAAACATGTAGAAATATTTATGCATTTTAATAAAAGTGGTGTATACAAAGAATAGTTTAAATTTGCCTCATTCTTGACACATATGAACTACCTAAAGCGATTGAAACTGCACAAGACATCGTCATTCTGGATAGATTAAAGACACCGGGATAATTCGAGTAACAAAATAATTTCCGAGTAAAATTCGTTGGTTTTACAATCTTTCCCCATTTTCTTTTACCGTGTGACCAGCTATCATATGAATGCCATCGTGTTAATGTATCGATTTAGCATGACATTTTCATTAATCAACGCAGGTTACAAAACACTTTTATACAAAAAGAACATAAATTTTGTTTTTGATTAAGAACAGCTCAATCAAAATCACTTGATCCAATTCAATACGGTCCAGCTAAAAGCCTGTTTTTATTCATAACATTAAACGATTGTGTAGAAAGAACCCAATCAATCAATGTATACTGCCACAAATGTCGTAATTTCTTCTCCGTTGGTTATTTATCACAATTTTTGTCAATTACACAAAGAATCGTCTTTTATAATTGGATATCAATATCTGAATTTTTAAAATTTGTTCTAAAAGTGAGATAGTCGCTTTACAGTCAATAAATGTATTTGATTTAAGGCGGGCTAATCTAGTTGAATTTATGTACACAAAATCCGTACAAGTTATATTTACTCACGTGGTTTTACATATCAAGCAATGTATGTAATTATGCTGAGGATTTTCCACGCGGAGCACATCGAAATAATATTTTATTTAAATTAATTATTTGTTAAATGGTTGTAAATTATAAAAAATTAGATCTGAAATCCGTTACAGCTAAAATCAATATTGAAATATACCTATATGAACTTTTCAATTTCTGCTGGTCTCCTGAGGTCAACTTCTAATCTCCGAGAATGCGGTCCTCCTCCCAACTTCAGTAACTATTAAGCTATATATGACGACGCTAGAACTTAACTAACTAACTAACCATCACGCCGTTTCCCCGCAGGGGTTAGCAGAGAGGACGGACCGCCAAACAACTCGATCTTGGCATACACTTCTTGGTTCATTCAATTTCATACAACGTCTCATACATTCTCTTCTGTTATTCCGACTTCTGACATGGCCCGACTCAAGTATTTGATTCACTTGATCGTGAACTTATATAATATTATCTAGGTATGTAATAGAGTCATGTAATTACCGGAAAGATTTTTTTGCCCAGAGTTTCTAGATCACCACAACTAATTTTAGCTTTAAAATTTATTTCCACAATAAGCTTTGAAATATCCATTAAATTTGGAAAATAATGATTAACGGTATATTTCTCACCCAACATTTTAAAATCTTCAGTTGGAGAAAAAAGATTTCCAAATAACATTTTCATTAAAATGTCCTGCTATTGCTTAAAAATATATAACACTGATTGTGCTAATTGTGTAATTTATCATTTTTGTCCCTTTGTGTCTCTCGCTTCTAATTGTATTAAATATGAATTCTTTGAGTGAGGTTTTGTAAATTTGTAATGTGTCCTGACTAAGTTTTTGTAAAGTTACCTATTATGTATCCTAACTGAGTTTTTGTAAAGTTACCTATTTTGTATCCTAAGTGAGTTTTTGTAAAGTTACCTTTTACGTATCCTAACTGAGTTTTTGTAAAGTTAATTATTATGTATCCTAACTGCATTTTTATAAAGTTACCTATTATGTATTCTAACTGAGTTTTAACACGTAAGTGAGAACGTCTATTATGAAAATGATTCAATAGTCAAAAAAATCGTATAAAGAAACGTTTCTATTTCACCCATCATTGCGTCATTTCCGCGTGAATTGGCTGAAAGCAGATTCGCCCGAAAACAGCTTCTGGTTTTAAAATCTCATTACTTTGAAATGTTCGCTCTGTGACTTCATTGGAATTAAGCGTGTTAATTTCAACGGAAAGTGGCGGTAGTCAACGGGTTCGTATCAGTGTTAAATTCGTAAATGAGACGCATGCGCCGTGTTCTGTTCCGCTGAGTATTAGGAAGGCATGTACATAATTACGCGGGTTACATTTACGTTTTCAACATATTTAAATTTCGAAGAGTTATGGAAGATTTGTTGAATTTAACGCAGAGTCAGATTTCAATAACGTGTTCTCCATTCTTAAATGTTTTTAGTTAATGTTAGTAAAATTTGACTCCCCATTTCCAAATAAAGTAACTATAATAAAATTTTGCTGCAGGGCTATCAAGAAAGAATGGAATACATCACATCTATGTTATGCACAAACTCCAACATATCAATAATTCGATTCACTTGATCATCCGATAACTTTCTGGGATATTTCCGTCAACGTTTTTTAATTTTTATTTATTTTTACAACGGACCGCAAAATTAGTGGACATTTTTTATTTCAACTAAAAGCATATAAGCAAATTTAATATAAATCAAATTTAAGAATGTTATTATTAAGTTCTGCAAGTATTCTCAGTTTTTATTATTGTGCCAGCTGTTTCGGCGTTCAAGGCCATTTTCAAACTGCGGTTAATCCACATTGTGACGACCTATTTATATGATTTTATTCACTCCCACCCCATTATCATTTGGTCTGGTTTTTAATAATAATGATTTATTAATTAAACTAATTAATAAATTAACTAAACTTATTAGTAAATTAACTAAACTTCTTAATAAATTAACTAAACTTATTAATAAATTAACTAAACTTATTTATAAATTAACTAATCTTATTAATAAATTAACTACACTTATTAATAATTTAACTAAACTTATTAACAAATTAACTATATTTAATAATTAACTAAATCGGTTAAAGAAATCATTATTTTTTAAAACCCGTCCAAATTTTATTGGGGTGGGAGTTAATAAAATCATATAAATACTTGGTGACAATGTGAATTAAACGCAGTTTGAAAATGACCCTGAACGCTGAAACAGCTATCACAATAATAAAAACAAAAATAATTTCAGAACTTAAAAATAACATTATTAAATTTCATTTACATAAAATTAAAAAAAAAAACAAATGGGGTTCTACGAATTAAACACAAAAACAATTAATATACAACCACGTTCTTTAATTGACCAATTTTAAGTCTTATTTTTGAACCCATCTCTGACTAAAAAGGTTCTATATTTATTCAGGTACCCATTAATTCAAACGTAGGTAAATACCTAATTGAAATATATACATATTTTTTTCCACATTCTCAACAGTTTTATAATCTGATGATTTGTTGAGTTCAACATGTTTGCCACGATAGGTACATAGGTACATAACGTCGTACAGCAGAGAGACGGTTTTTTTTATTCAAGGGTTGCCATGCCAACGCAGCATTTTTCATACATTTCAGCTCCTTTTAACATTCTCATGTCGAAGGTAAGCCGAATTGAAATAATTTTAAAAACAATGAAAAATTTCCACACATTTTTAAGGTTGGTAAATACATTGTCCCGAATATCTCCGCTTATAAAGGAAACAGAAAATAAGTGTTTTGTATTCGGTGGTAACAATGTTTTACCGAAATATAAAAATTAAAAAAAAACATTTATAAAGGTTACGTTAAATATATTTTTTTCAACTGTATAAAAACAATATTAAAATAAAATATAACAAAAACCTATAGAGTGATTGCAGAAACAATTTCATTGTAATACTTTGCAGGAAATCCCAGAAATAAAATAATATGTCCATTCAGAGACAAGCGATAACATTTATTTTCATAATTTAAAAACATATTACTCATAAAATGATTAAATTTTTATTTTTATAAACAATAATTATTAGCCTGAAACACTCATCAGAATTCAAAAAAACCTTCCGAGAAAAGATAAATCTCGCCGACAGGACTCGAACCTGCACCCTTCTGATTGCCGTCAGATGCTCTACCGTTGAGCTACGTCGGCTTATATGTTTATGTTTCAGGCTAATAATTATTGTTTATAAAAATAATTGTTACCCTTTCCGCTATGCACAAAAATCTTGTCTTAAAAAAATCTTTAGTTTATCAATTCATGATTATATTTTTATTTATTATTGTATTATATCATATTGTTTAACTAAACTCCTGCTGATAAGTTACTTACAAAAGCTTAGCATTGTTAATTTTATGTAATTAATATTATACAATAGAAAATAAATAAAATAAGATGCTTATTGAAGCAAAGAGGAGACGAGACGTTAAAATAACATTGAAATTAAAACATCTCTTAATATTTTTAATAAAATATTGACGCTGCTGCAAATTGAATACTTATGTAGGTTCATCTTTCATTTGAATATAGCATAAAAAGGTCCAAATTTATCATTCTCTCTGAACCCAAGGCAACCTTTAATTTATATTACTTCCACCAGAGCAATGGAAAAAGCTATGGATTTTAATTTGGGAGAAAACAAAAATCAAGAAAGCTTTTAAAGGAAAATGTGTTGATGCCACGAACTTTAATAAATATTATGACATTGACGATGCCTCTTTTTAATGGAAATTTTTAATTTATCATTCTGAGAAATACGGGGTAAAACAACTTGACTTGAAATAACTGCAAATGAAAGAAGAGTTTTTTTCTGAGATGGACAATGCACATTTCGTACAGGTGATTTCTTTATCTGTAAATCAGTTTTTTTTAAATACAAACAACGTATTGAGGAGATTTTCTAAATAACATCTCTTGATGGACAGTAAACATTTCAATGAGTAATTTTTTTCAATACATACCAAAAATTAGGAGTTTTTCAAATAAAATTTTTGATGGACAATAAACGTTTCACACAAGTGATTTTTTCTTGGTAAATCTGTTTTTTTTTCTTGGCCAAGTAAATAATTAGGTCTTAAGTAAATAAAGAATCAACATTTTTTCTGAGCATCATTTTTTGTTGGTTCATCTCAATATTTATTTACGAAAGTTAATTACGTAATGCAGTTTCTAAAAACTTTAGCTATCAAATCGTTTTCTAATAGAACAAAAGATAAATACTTCTTCAATAATTGCTAAATTACAATGTGGCACCATTTTTATGCATATCATAATTAAACACCACTGTTTGTTGATAAATATTTAACAATTAAACCGGCGTCTTGTCATTTTTTGACAGTTATATAGGCATTCTGAGGGTTCACATATTCTAATCAATGTTGGTTGAGTAGTTACGATCTTTGGCTATGAATTCGGAATCGCGGGATCAAATCCCGGCGTGTGGAAGTAAATTTAATTTTTAAACATTGAAGATAATATTAAAAACTCTCAAAATGAAACATGAATCCGAAAAGACACAGAAAAGAAAAAGATAAAGGTAGCAATGACTCGAACCCAGGACCTCATAGTCTATCCGGGATCTTGCGCATTAATTCACTGAGCTACAGCTACCCCAATCCATTCCGCGACGTTTTGTTGGTTTCATGTTCCATTTTGAGAGTTGTTAATATTATCTTTGAAAAAAATAGAAGTATATGAAAATGAGTTTTATAAACTTCAATAAGTTATTCCTTTTTTGATAAATTTTTGTTATTTCTCAATTTATTCCTTTTAAATAATTTATAGTATATATGCGGCACGTTTCAGAGTGTTGGATACTTTCAGTATCGCCCTGGTGTAAGACTACGAATCAAAATCGAAGTGTTGCTGTAAATAGCTTTAGCTGTATTTAGTGACCAGATCTAAATAGTCAGGCACTTCCATACCTTCCCCTTTCCCATCTCCTTCCCTTCTACACTACCTTCAGCTTCACAACATACTTTAATTGAAAATGGTATAGTCTTACTGGCTTCAGACCGTTGGGAGCAGCTAGGACTCGAAAAGGTGCTGAAATTGATATCATTGACTTATACATTCCATTTATAATAAATTCCATAACGCAAGAGCTCACAGTTTGAGTTTTTTGGAGCTTTATATAAGCCAGCTACCATTAACTACGACAGTCAGCAAAACAATAAAGAAAATTTTAAAAGTTCATAAGAACATATAAACAAACACTTCGGGGATTAACTTCGCTTTATTTTCCTAGAATTTCTTGTGGATTTAGTTATAACACCAATAACTCATCATCAGTCACGTAGGAATTTGACTATTTACAGAAGTTTTCTATTTTATTTATGCTTTACGCATCAAACCGCCGAGTTCACTGTCAGCGCTCTATTCACCCTCCCCTAGTTAGCAAATCTCTCCATCTGGTTTACATACTATATTCCATCTCCGACCATACAAAACTTCAGAAGAGTATTGAAAAAATCAGCAGAAGGGTCAAAGAATCTGACCAGGTTAAATTCGATTGTGTTTGATTCGTTTAAGCTTTTGGGCGATGTTGCCTGTGAATTATAAAAAGAGTTCGGTTTCTGTAGATTCAGTGAGGCCGTCTATTTCATTGAGAAGATTACCAAAGAGGTCAAATAATATGATCTGGTTAAATCTGATCGAGGTTAGATTGATTGAGCCTTTGGGTGAGGTTGCCTTTGAATTTTATAAAAGCTCGGTTTGTGTAGTTAGGTCCAGGCCGTCTATTTCTGTTGAAAGAGTTAAACAATCGAACGATACCGAATGGATGGCGCTGCAATGCAAATGGCGAACGTTCCACACTTCTGCGGCCCACGCGCAAATGGATTCGTATTATTATCTGTGGAATAACGAGAGATTCCAATGAACTGAGATCTGAGTACACTAGTAACACTTAATATTTATGCATTACTCCGAACAGATTGACGAGTGATTGGACTGTACAAAACAATGTAAAAAATTCCATTCGGCTGAAAATTGGCTTGTGAATTAAAATTACGATATTATAAAAAAAAAAATGTATTAGAGTAAGTCTGAAAAGAATGTGAATCCGTTCATAGAAAATAAATACAATTGATTTTTGCAACATGATAATAATAATATTTGAATGATTTGTATAACTCCGTTTTTTGTGAAAAATCACATCAAGGGCGCTCTACAAACGTTTTTTTTCCAATGCTTTATCTTATCACTAACTACAGAGAGTCTATTAATACCACTTATGTAAAATATACATGTTATTAATATTATGTACAGGCAGGTAATATTATACAGGAACATACTTACCTGGCACTCGAGATAAACACTGTTTATTAGGAACATTTATATGCAGTTATGCACACATATTATAATGTGATAATATTGTAAAACACATGTTATTGGCGATATTATTTAATCTCGGTATTTACTTTAATAATTATTTATGACCTTGCTCGATTTTAGGAAAGGAGAAGCATGTTTTATGATGGGTGGTACAGTATAGGGATATGGTTAGAATTCATCTTCCTGAAAGTGATTCGTCCCTCGATAAGAAACGGAGGCTTCGAATAATGTTAAAAAATAAAATATTAAAGTTTATACTAACAAAGGCATTCCATTCTTTTATCAGTCTCAAAATTCTTTTAGTAATAGCAATTCTAAAGTACAAAATTATATTTCAGCACATTAATAACCCTATATATAATACAAATAGACTAGATCACACTTGCAATACACGTATTAATTTTAATGGAGGATTAATGGTTCCTAAGCACACAAACAAATAAGGACAAATAACTTGAGATCAATGATTCCTACCTGTATAAATTATGTTACCCACTAAATAAAAAATAAAAAACTTTATTAAAACTAAACAATTAATAAACAAATTTAAAATTTGGCTAGCTGAAAGAAGCTATTTGTATAAGATGAAAAGGAAATATTATTTTATGTATGATTTACTGCTTTCGTTTATGTTTTTATTTTATTAAATTTTTGAAATATTTTTGAGTAAGATTCTTCAGAAATATTTATATTTTAAGTTTGTTACATATTTTTTTTTATCTTTTTATTTTATAGAGATATATATTTTGTAACCTTTTTCTTAAATTTTGAATTTCGAATAACAAGCTCCCGCTAGACAAACTACAAAAAAGTAGTTTATCGGAAATTTTTGCATTGTATTTTTTTCTTTTGTACAAGATAAACAATTAAAAAAAGATAAGTGTATTTAGGATACACAAGCATTACATATAACCCATATTATCAATTAGTGCGATCTTTACCGGTAATTTACATTTGACGGCCTCCGTGGTTGAGTGGTTACGATCCCTGACTACGAATCCGGAGGTCGCAGGTTCAAATCTCGACATGCGCAGGTAAATTTTATACGAGTATGTATAATTTGAGTTATTTCACAATTTATTCACCTAAAATAACACACATCGTCATTGTGAAAGTCCACCATTCAGAATCGAAACGTGGCTTGAAATGGCTTTACCTGTGTTTGGTGATCACATCTGAATACCCAGGTACTTCCCCACATGCCTTTTCCGCATCTCCGTCCCCTCCAAACCACCTTAAGTCTCACAACATACCCCGATTGGGGATGCCATGGGCTCACTGGATTTAGACGGTTGACATCAGCTGGGATACTTTAGCGGTACTCAATAAAAAAAAAAACCTCTCGACTCCTAGGACCTAGATGGGTTGATTAAACTGATTTTTTTTCTTCAAGAAAGAATTTCGCTATTTCAAAATATACGAATCAATTTCGATACCTATTCGAAAATGTTTGAATTAATTATCAATTTCACCAGAAGTAAAATTATCATTAAATTAAACTAAAAAAATATTTTACCTTCGGGCACACAGACACGCCCACAACACACTTCTATCGGTGTATGTGTTCAGTGCGTAAAAGCTATAAATTTCAAAAATTATATTCATTCTCTTCATAAAAAAAAATCGCTAAGCTAAACGGAATTTAACCAAAAACAAAAATTATTTTATATTTTTCAACGTATTCGCAAAAACTGGTTTCACAGTCTGGATAGCCGATGATAATTTGTTCAACGGAAATAAAACCATTCTTTGCAATATCAAATATGAAGCATTCTATATACTGAAATCACTAACGTCCTAGAAATAAAAATCGAAAAACAATAATCTTAAAATACCTTTAACCTTCCAAAACCGTGTATACGTTACACTGCTTATATGAAACATTATAGAAGCGTGGATTTTATTGATCAACTCAATCGAAAGCTTTCACTGTTTGTATTTAGGTATTCAAAATATATTGAAAGCTTGATGGTTTTTGACTATAAAATTATACGGTTCAATAAAAATCAGCTTAAAAAATATCAATATATTGATCCCGTCTTTCTAACCTTCATTTATTTTCAAACCTCTTTTATTAACGATGGTTTTTTAACAAGGATTTTTTTCTCGCATCCGTCCCCCATCTCTCTTGTAAACTCAAATCTTTCTTGGTGAATTTCAATCAAATCAATTTAGAAAACTAGAGTTTCGTTTTATTTTAAGTCGTGTTTTTGAGTGTTTCTTGGATTATTTATATTTAACAATCAATCAAGTTTAAATTAATACTTCCTATCTTAAAAACAATTTAGCTCATAACTTTACGCTTCATTCTTGTTTAAATTATTATAGAATTAACAATTTAATCGCGGTTAAAGCGTTACTCCCGAATAGTGATCCCGATTTCGAATCTCGGTGGCAGAATAATTTTGTTTTCTGCTTCATATTCTATTAATTTTATGAATATTTCCTTGTCATTCTGAATACTTTAATTAAGTTATAGAGGTTACGACTGATGAATGTTATAAGGTGAAATAAAAAGTTTTGCTTTTTATTTATTACTCTTGAGCTAGCTCACATTATCATGTGGGCATAATTTAGAAAAAATAAATATACAGATATATAACAGACATCATAGATATACATCACATTTGAAATTTTTTTTAATTATACACATTAAAAACCCAATATTAATGATTGTGAGAGATATATTTTCTTATTTATTTTTTAAATTAAAAATATCTTCTTCTTTTCTATTATATAAAGAAGAATGTCCCGGGCGGGCAGTGTGTTTGTTTTGTATACAAATCTTCAGTTTTATTCCGAGCCAAACAACAGGCAGGTCACTGTCCATAAGAGATTTCTAAAAATCACCCCCCATCTCCATTTTCCACCCCGTGAAACATAATTTTGGTAATTTTTAAGAAAAGTTTGACGTTCAAAATAAGAGGAAAATTAGTAGGTAGGGGTAACACAAGCATTCATAACCCCGGGCAAAGCTGGGTACGTCGGCTAGTTGTATATGTATTTGGACCTCCGCGTGTTTAATTTTTTTCCTTCATGGCAATCTAATTCGTTTTGCATTTCTCGTCCCATTTTCGTGTACCTCGTTATTGTAATTTATTTTTCTTTTAAGTTCCTTAGACACCATCCCTGCATTAATTTTAGGTACAAAACTATAAATATTCATATTCATAGTTTGATTTATCGTCATAAAAATTCGCTCCTTTAACATGTCACTTATCGGTCTGTATGAGGTAGTCAAAGGAGTTTTGCTCTGTTAAAAATTAAAAATAATCCTAATAAATTTTATCTTTCATTTTTTTTTGATAAATGCAACTTGATCTTATGAATTTTTACTCACAATAAAGAAAATGCGTGATGCGTTTTATAGCCATTCGCAAAAGATAATTGTTGATCACAAAAAGGGTTGCAGCGGATAAACTTGATATGCTTGTTGTAACTTTAAGCGACCAGCTTAGGGATGGGGGCTCTATCAAAGCCAGAGTAAAGTTAGTCTCTCAGAAGCTGGGCGTATTGTACAGAGCCCGCAGATACTTTAATAGTACATAACTGCTGACCTTGTACAAATCGCAAGTGTGCCTCACTGTAGAATTTGGTAGCCAACTCGGGAGCCTTAAAATATCTGAAAAAACCATTGACTCTGTGCGGAAACGGGCGGTCCGTTTGATAGATTCGTCGGTTTTAACGAACGGATTGCAATTATTGGAGCATAGACGTCAGATGGGAATGCTGTCCTTGTTCCACCGGTATTTTAATGGAAGATGCTTTTCGAAACTAGCGTCATTGATTCCTTCAGCACTGGTGAATAGTCGAGAAACACACCAAACGCGCGCCCAACATTTGCAAACAGTTGACATTTGTCATATGAGAACGGGCCGCTTCTATGACTCGTTCTTGTGTTCAACAGTGCGGCTGTTGAATTATCTGCCGGCCTCCGTGTTTCCTTCCTCCTACAACATGGGTCTCTTCATGACCCAAGTTCACTCCTTTCTATCCTCTAAAAGACCCTCCGGTGTGGAATTACCGTAAAAAACAAAAAAAAACTCTTAAATTAAAATTACTGCTAAATTACTTCTCTTCGATTTCTGTACGGCTGTGAAAAAAAATCACTTTTTGACTGACTCAGATGACGGTAAGGGATGTTTTGGAGAAGTCATAATAATAATTGGATAATTTGAAATTAATAATAAAAATCACTTGAAGGGTCTGATAGTAGGTCAATAAATAATCATCATTTTTTTCCCACAACGAACTTATGACCCTTTGAATGTGAATCGATTCGCAAAGCTTCTTTTTAACTAACATCGCGAGCTTGCGGCTTTTGTAGTTCATTTACATCGCATCATGTTAGTTTCAAATCAGAAAGCTTCAATGTTTTATGGTAATCCTGAACTCTGGCCCATACTTTAAATATAAAGTTAAAGAGCTTTGGTTGTAAGAAATCTTAAAGCTCTATCACGATATTATGCCAACTGTTATATTAAAGAAAATAGTTCACATAAATAACAAGCTTTACTAATACAAACACACTGCGAAAAATAAAATTGTTGATGTTTTTTTTAATTGATTTTCTCTCTTATATGCATGTGATAGAACAATTGAAAAAAAAAATTGTGCAAATAGTAAAAATTATTATTAATTGTCATTGTTGAGAGGAACCGCAGCTCGGCCTGTTTTACACGGAACTTAATTTTGGATTTGAGGCCAAAATACTCAGCTAAACTTAATGATATATTTTTTTTAATCAAGAAGTATAGTAAATATCTAGTACGGATTAGAAGTAATTTATTTATTTTTGTTTTACATCATGAAATATATGCCATTAAAGGAGTTGATTTTTCGCGATTTTAGATGCATCTTTAACAATTATCCGGGGGCTCACGGTGATGTAAAATAAAGTTTTCCCCGTCTACTTTGAAAATATAATGAAATATATAATAATAAAATAAAATAAAAAAAATAAAATTAGCATTATGGTGGATTTTAAATTAAATTTAAAAATAACAATTTATGTTAGAACACAAATTTGCCATACATAATTAAAAATATCGACCCGAAAAAACATTTATAAAAAATGTTTTTTTTTTTAAATATTTTTATTTACTCGTTAGAAATCATATTTACAAAGCAAATATATCAAAAAAATGCAATAATAAAATACTTCTCATACGTACTAGATATTTACTAAACCTTTAATTAAAAAAATATATGTCATTCAGTTTGGATGGGTATTTTGGCCTCAAATCCAAAATTAAGTTACGTATGAAACAGGCAGCGCAGCCTTTCCTATTAATTATGAATTAAATCATGTATTAATATATTCTATATCTAATATTAATATATTCTATATCTGTGTCTTAATATAGTGGTGAATACAAAGTACATTATTTAATTAATTTATTAATAATGACGCCACAGAGTGAATACCAATCGTTTGAAGAAATTATAATTGTTATTGTGTTTAATTGGTAGAAATCCCTTTAATTTAAAAAAAATTGAAGTAAATGAAGTTTTGTAAGTTTTTTATTTTTATTATTGTTACAACTGTTTCGGCATTCAATGTTATTTTAAAACTCTGGTTAGTCCACATTGAATGGTAAGTTGATAATTTATGGGATCAAGAATGTGTTGTAAACAGCTGTAACAATAATTTTAAAAAAAAGCTAAAATACTTGAAGAATGTAATAATAATATTATTAAATTTGATTTACTACAAATTTTATTTAAAAAAAGTAAAGACTGTCTTATGTTTACTAACAGTTCAGTGTATATTTAGAAGTTTCACAGTCCGTAAAGGAGCTAAAGTTTCAAACTAAAATAGTTCTATGCCAGAGCTCACCGTTTGTGAGTTTTTGCTGCTTCAGACAATCAAAGCATTTTCTGCTTTTTAGTTAAGATAATGGTATTTTCTATTTGTTCCTACATTGATGTATTAGGTGTGTCAAATTATATAAGGCTGATAACCGATACGTTTATACAATATCATGCTATGAACCTGCTTTGCAGCTCAATTAAAGTGCGGTGTTAGACAAGGAGCATTGTCCCCAGTGCTGTTCAATGTATACATCGATGAACTTACTAAAACTCTGAAGAAAACAAGAATCGGATGCCACAATATCAGATATGCAGATGATATGGTTATACTAGCCCCATCCGTAAGAGCAATGAGAACACTTCTAGCCATATGCGAATCGTACGTTTTTAGTCACGGGCTGATGTACAATGCTAAAAAATCGGCACTGCTGATTTTCAACGCAAATAAAGGTCCTTCTGTCATTGTGCCCATACATCTCGGCGGAGCCAATCTTGAAATCTGCAGCGAAATCAAAAACTTGGGGCATGTCATCACTGATGACCTAAACGATAAAAAATGACATATAACGCCAAAGAAGAGCACTGAGTGTACGTGCCAATATGCTCGCCAGGAGTTTCAACAGGTGCAGTCCTCCGGTAAAGAAGCAACTATTCCAGACATACTGCATGAGCTTTTACAACGGCGAACTATGGACAAGATATACACAAGACGTCATGAACACACTCAGACTACAATATAACCACGCTTGCAGGGCGCAGTTCGGCCTCCCTTGGCGACGCAGCGCCTCGCAGATGGTCGCAGAAGGAAGGGTCCATGTGTTTGCTGTTTCGATGCGCCACAGAATAGCCGGGACGAGTCAACGCTACCGGAGATCGGAAAACACCCTTGTCCAGCCCGTCGCCCTGTGGCAGGGCGCGCCCCTACATCATAGACGGAGAATTTCCCTCAGGCCACTGTAGCATAAGTGCTAAATATGTTACATTTATTTTATTTTTATTTTATTAAATTTTTTTTATATTCTACTTCTACAACATGTGATTTATTTTTATTTTTAAATTAGTTCTTTTTATATGGCAGACAGAGTATTGCACTCACCGCTTTGTTCTGCTGAAACAAAGACATTATTATTATTATACATTTATAAAATAATCAAACATATTTTGGGTTATTCAGTGTTCAAGACGAAGAAGTCCACCAAACAAATCTATTGCTGCAATGTTTTGTCATTTTATGACGTTGGCAGTTAGCTCGATGTAATATAATGTCATTTCATGCATTGTGAAATTACGATTGTGTTAACGATTTGAAATGAAAATGCATTAAACGTAATTATATAAATATTCGGTTCGTAAACAGGACTGGCTGCCGGCCATTTTGGTTACGGTGATTAGTTAAGGTTAACATTCTAATATTATTGTTCTGCAATAAAATTCATCATAACGAAATAATTTTATTTGTGAAATAAGCTTCAGTGTTTTGGTTTCAAGGTATTCTAAATATTCTCTCATGATAGTAAATTTAATCATACACAAATGCAAGAGGCACAATATAGCTCTGTAATAAAATTCCTGTAGAAGTGAGTCAACATAACTTTCTTATTATATTCAAAAAAATAAGTTAGAAAGTTTGTGACCAAATACTGTGTTTCTTCAAACGATTGGTATTCACTTTGTGGTATCATTATTAATAAATGAATTAAAAAACTACTTTGTAATCACTACTTTATTAATATATACATATCAACATGTTTCAAAAGCGAAGCTTTAGTATTTATTTGAGTATTTTGTATTTACTGATGAGGAAAGCTTCGCTTTCGAAATATGTTGATATGTGTATATTAATAAAGTGGTGATTACAAAGTAATTTTTAATTCATTTGTTAGAGATATTGTTATTTGAAAAAAAAAAATATATATATATATTAAGAAAATAGGGGAAAATAGTCGGAGTACTTAAGGGAGAATTATTGTAGAAATCATATTAATAAGTGATTTAATTAAAATAAAATTTATTAGTATGGTAACCGGGGTATTAAAAAAATAAAACAAACAGTCTAAATAATAAAGTAACACAATGAAAATAAAAATGTCGAACCCTTAAAATTGAACCGGTAAACTTTTTTGTAGCATGTAAAATAACCACAATAAAATATATTATGAACCATGACACTTAACTTATTGTTAACGAAACTCGGACACTTCAAATTTCACAAGAACTAGATCAAATACAATAAAAAAAGTGTGAGGAACTATTGAACACCAGCGTGCCGCCTCAAGCGTTTCTTGATATACTAAATGCAAATTGCGTTCTAGCGGAAAAATTCAACTTCATTTATGGACAGTAGCTATACTACGTGTGTTTTACCCATATACCCCATCATGGACTACTTTCCCTTATCTTTGTTACAGAAAATCGTTTACAAGGAAAACTTAATTTGCAGTAAACCATAGATACAAGAGTGCTCTTGAGGCGATTTTTCACAAAAAGCGCCATATACAAATCATCTAAATATAATTTTCATGTGCAAATTAGAAATTCACATTTGAAAAATATTTAAAACAAATAATATAACGAACAGATTTTAATATATAAAAATCTACATGTTTCAGAAGTAAAGCTTCCCTCATCAGGATAAACAGTATACTAAAAAATAATGACAAGTATAGACAAACATGTTTTTATTATTTATTTAAAAATAATGCCACAAAGTGAATATTCATGTATTGAAGAAGTCAATAAATTTCGTTTGAGAATATAAGTTTATGACCGTAAAAGCCCACGTAAAGGTCAAATCCAACTCCGAATAAGGATTTCAAAAATAATCGCTTGCCCTAGTTCAGAATCCATCAGTCAAAATTTATATTAAAGACCTTTTACGGTAACCTTTGGGTCAAAATCATTCTCCCTATATTTTATTGTAACTTTTCTTTTGCAAACATGGTCAATTAAAGATTAAATTATCTCAATCTTAGATTTATTCTGTCCATAAGTAATTGACGCATATCGAAATCGTTATTTTAATCCGCACCATAACATTCAATTTTTCAACTCTTCAAAAGAATGAGAACGATAAAAATAAATAAAGGTTTAGAAAATGATACAAACAAATTGAATACATCGTAAACCATGAAAGACATTTTTATCTCAAAAAAGCCCTTTGAAGAGTACTCGTACGTTGAGTTTGTCAGTGAATACATTTTTTTATTTATTTCTTATGGCTTGTATTATTTTAACAAGATGTTTTTACAAGAAAAATAAATATTATAATTTTTTTTAATGTAAAATCACAATGTTTGTATGAATATTAGGAGCATCAAAAAGGAGTCCTCACTGCTTGAGTGATTATGTACAAAACGCACAACACGAAATGAAATAAACAAAATTTATAGAATTAACTAAAATTAATTAATTAAAATATGCATTTGAGAGAACATTCAAGACAAAGCCTGATCAAGGTTTTGGGAGAGTTCATGATTTTAGACATGCTAAATAATATTCCTCCACGTTTATTTTCGTAAAGCCCGACAATAACCATTTAGACTGGTAGCAAAAATTTCAAGGCCCTGGCTTGAGTTAAAAAGTATCGAGATTCTGGACAGTGGATAATGGTCATCATTAGAAGAGTGTTGATTGAGGAAAAGCAATTAATTGAACCATACACTGGGGTGATTTTCCCACGAGGAGTAAGTAATCCATTTATTATTTCATTAATTTCAGAGTCAGAAACCTTATTATACTTGACAATCCCAACCTTAGATAGAAATATTTTATTTTACTTATTATTTATTTATATATATAACTTCTTTTTTCAAATCCATTATTAACAAATTATATGGTTATGTCATTATGTTGTTT
This sequence comes from Halesus radiatus, assembly GCA_022606495.2. Taxonomy (NCBI): domain Eukaryota; kingdom Metazoa; phylum Arthropoda; class Insecta; order Trichoptera; family Limnephilidae; genus Halesus; species Halesus radiatus. The sequence goes on along the minus strand of JAHDVE020005867.1, from coordinate 4,154 downwards.
GATGAGATAATTTTTTTATCACAAGTCGCCACTGGGTATAAACCAAGCGCATCACGTGATCCGTCTCGTTTCAGCAGCATCGTACAGACGAGACAGAGCGCGTGTCGTTTTTTTAATGGTATCGTACAGCAAAATGACATCTACAACTTTTACTCCATATATGCTCAGGAATCACTGGTTAAAATCTCTCAAAATCTCTACGTGCTGAAACACGCTGTATACGTACGAATAATGAGTTTGAAGGTTACCTTAAAAGTTCAATGGCTTAGAGCAGTCATTCAAAATCTCGTGTGATTTACTAATGTGTTAATTCAATCAAGAAAATCGTTTCAATAATTAAAAATATTTTCTAAAAATTATTAAATCAATTCAATTGGAAAAAATTCAATTTAATTTGTCTCACTTATTGTCCATTCGCTTTTGTCTGAGGCATTGGGGCTTTGTAATTTTGTTAAATTAATTCAATATTTGAAACCCATTTATATTTAACCTACTGAGAAATGGGACCCAGAGGGGCCCATTTGTGGAAGGGCCCTTTCCGGTTCAAGGCCCAGGAGGGCGTCTGGCGTTAATAATTATTGTTGAACAATTTTTCAATTAAGTTCGTAGCTCACACCGGAGCTAAGTTAAATAAAGATAATTCCATTAAGCACGCCTTGCTGAGCTTAATATTGTGGAGCTTAAGTCAACTTTAGCTGGGATACTTGGAAGGCTGTGGAAAGATTACATACGAGTTGGTTGTGTTATGTAGGCCGACGAATCATTTGAAATAATTCGAATAAAACAAATTTTCTTAAAAACGATAAAATAACTTAGGAGGATCGGCTGCGCCGCCTGTTTCATACATAACTTAATTTTGGATTTGAGGCCAAAATATCCATCTAAATTGAATGATATTTTTTTTAAATTAAAGGTTTAGTAAATATCTGGTACGTATAAGAAGAATTTTTATTTTAAATTATGCCATGAAAAAAAAATCATTATTTTAGAGGCAAAAAATTATTTGCGGGTTTATCCGTACTTTGTTAGAAAGTAAATTAGCTAAGTTAATCTAGAAAACCAGATGAGAAAAGGGGTGAAGGAAGGACTGAAGAGAAACGGGAGGTTGCCACGAAAATTGAATAAACCTACCTTGTTCGTGGATATCCTTAACACTTAAATTCACCTCACTGAAAACTTCACTTATCCAGAATTGGCCAACTGCTCTGATATTACGGCGGTGAACGCGACGAGCCTTGAGATCGAACTGAAGCTGGCAATATCTCCTTCCAGTGACAATAAGAATCATATCGGGTAGGGAGGGGTGGGTAGTTAACTATGTGACAATTATGCATTTAAGATGCCAAAACGTACTGTGTATGTCTAAATAAACACAATAGGAGTGCATTCAATGGGATAAAGATATCCATGATAATAACCAGTCTCCGTTTGGATAAGAATGACGAGGAAGATAAAATGAAAACTGTAACAAGTATGAATTGGTGTTTATGTTTGATGCAAAACGAACGTACTATGACATTTTTTGTGACTAATGTAGCACATCCTCCATAGTTATGTTGTCTTTGGCAAAAGCTCCATATTATCATGTTTTAGACAATATCATAATGTGTAAGTGATTCAGGGTTACAAGCACAAACTTTAGTTAGCCATCCCTTTTCATATCTGTATTAATTATTGATTAACAACGCAGGAAAAGCTTAGACTTATTTACTTGCTTTAATGGATATTACTTCCGTATTAACATTTTAAACCTGTTTTCTAGTTTGTCAATTTGGTAATTTCATAATATTTTATATATAATATAGTAGGAAATTTCGACGATTTCCGTGGTTGAGTGGTTACGATCCTTGGCTACGAATCCAGAGGTCGCGGGTTAATATCCCGGCGTGCCCAAGTAAATTTTATGTGATTAATTTTGTGTTTTTTCACAATTTATTCATTAAAAATAATATATAGTATATTTGGGGTATTTTCCAGAGTGGCAGATACTTTCAGCATCGCCTTGGTGAAAGACCACCATTTAGAATCGAAGGGTTGCTTGAAATGGCTTTAGACGTGGGTGACCAATCTTAATAGCAAGGTACTTCAACACATTTCTCTTTCCCAACTCATGTAACACCAAATATCATGAAAATAACAATTTTTTTCGTTTTTTTTACAGTACAGGAGGCCCTGAGGGAAATAATTTCCCTCAATGCCAATATCATCTTTGGGGATGCTATGTGGAGAGTCTTTTAGGGGACAGGAAGGAGTGAACCTGGGTATTAAGGACACCCATATTGTAGGAGGTTATAACTATATTGATGTCATTTGGTTATGAGCTTAATATTTTTTTGAAGTTTTTGGAACGTAATTAAGATTCCTTGTTCATGAGCAGTTTTAAAAACAACAGCCTTCGCGGTAAATTAGAGAAGTTTGTTGATTTATTGCTAAACTTTCAATTAATTAAGTTTCAAGGTTTTTTCTTGCAATGCATGATTAATTGCGTTGGTTGAATTTGAGGGCATTAAGCCAAATTTTGGGCTACCTCCTTATTCCTGAGACAGCGTTTTAGTAAGATTTATAGTTTCCATCAGGACAGATGTGGAACGTAGGCTAACCAAAGTTTTAAAAAGTCCAAATACAAAGTTTTATACAGCATACAAATGTACAATGTTTTGGACAAAACGTTTGTTAAAAAAATTCTCTCGGCTATATTATATTTTAAAGGATGCTTGTTTATGTTTCTGCGAATATTTTTTAAATTTTTTTAATTTACCATAGTTTCAATACATATTTTTTCGTTTAGTTATTGAAATTTTATAAAGCTAATAAGACAATATATGATGTTTTTTTAGTCCTCCTCACTAGAGGTTCCTGTGCTGAGGCGAACTAAGTTTTATTTAAAAACTGATCGTTTTTTAAGATCTTACCAAGTTTTTTTTCAAGATGTCCTCTTCTTTGATTTCTTAAGCCAGATTTTGATTTGACTTTTGAATTTGCATTTTCTGCTCTGAACGTCTCTTAATCAGCTTGCCCGGAGTCTGAAACAATTAGCTTCATTTTAAAATCAATTGCATATACAGTAAGTAAACTATACTGTACAAAACATCTATGAAATAAAAAGAATAATGTAAAACAACAACTTTTAATTGATATAAAGCAAGTTAACTGCTGGGAATTACATCACCATCTCTCGAGATAAATTAACTCCCCCAGATAATTGAATAGAACTGAGATTAACGATCCGATAGCACTAACAACTAGACTAGAACAATCCTCAATATTGTCTGTTCATCGCTTTACGATTGCCAATAGCCTGAAATTTCCCAAACGCTTTGAAATAATGGATCACAGCTTTCAAAAGCCTCTGATCTTATCAAGTATATCTCATTGTCTTGCGATAACTGCAAAGAAGGACACTTTTGTTAGGTCCATCAATCATGAAATTCAGATCGTTAAACCCACATTCACAGATTTTATCATCATTATTATCAGTCACTGTTTAACCACTACTGGGAGAAGGCCTCGTGCTTAAATTTTCCATTCGCTTATATAGTCGATCCAACGTCGTAACTGAATGATGAGATCGTTATACCAGAATATATTCTGTAAATATATCTTTACACGGCGGAAAGAATTGAAATCGCTACAGCCATCCCTTAAATCTGACTAACTAACCATCACGCCATTCTCCACATGTGTAGAGATATTGGATGGACAGCTACAAAGCTTTGTTTTGTCACATGTTCATACTTCCTCCCCTTTCTGTTACACCGTGTGATGACACGACCGACTAAAGGATTTCAACATAATGTTCGTGCTGTGGCCTCTTCGGGTGTCCTCGACTTCTTATTATATCATTCTAACACATATATTCTATATCGTAGCTCAAAAGTTACTTCAGGTGATACCTCTTTAAAGGTATTTCAATTAAAAAATCACAAGTCTTCTTTTGTTTTTATTATTTTTTACAAGCTGTGATGCAATAATATCTACAAACCACCCTCTACCGTTTAAAAATAAGAGCCTTTGGAAGTGGCTACGTGGCACCTTTTAAAATGTCATTTATAATAAATTAATCGTAACCACAGCATATTGAAAGCTTGAAAAAAAAACGTTATAATACAACAAATTTTCTGTAAAAAAAAAACTGTGTACAAATATGCTTACTT
>JAHDVE020005866.1:0-84623 GCA_022606495.2 Halesus radiatus | reverse complement strand
GTGGCTTCTACGATTCGTTCTTGTGTTCAACAGCTCGGCTGTGGAATGATCTGAGACCCCTGTGTTTCCTTCCTCCTGCAACATGGGTCTCTTCAAGACCCGAGTTCACTCCTTCCTATCATCCAAAAGACCCTCCACACATCAATTCCAAAGATATTATCGGCCTTGATAGAAATTATTTCCCTCTGAGCATCATGCTTGGATTTACTGAAAAAAACTTGTAACATTCTTATTCTTCATACAGTGGAGAATAGTCGGTGGGGGTCAAACTGGGGTGCTGGGGTTGTTCAGCTAGTCAGTCGACGCCATCGGGAGTCACACGGTTCAACACAGACGATGGAGGAAACTAATAATTGACCTTGACTCAAGTTTGAGTAGGTTGGTCGTGAACGTAATGAATTCTCCAAGTTTGTTTCCAGTCCATTTTGCTGCCAAATAACGCTCTCTACAATCGTCTGATAACTGCGCTTAACGGAAAAGCTTTCGTCGAATTAAGATTATATCGTAATTTAAAACCCACGCAAGTCATTAAATCGGTAATCAACTCTTTATAACTCTGCATTCTCTTTTCTATAAAATGCATCCGTTGCATACGTTCAAGTTCACTGAAGCAAAACCAAGATAAAAGAGTTTATTTTGGAAGAGTCCGTATGTCCGAAGTAAGCTTAATTTTTCCTTACTTTTAATAAATGCTAAAATTGATCAAATGTGTACATAAACCTTTCGAAATCAATGTGTTGATTGATAGAATCCTATGAGTTGATTATATTAATCTATTCATGTAAAAATTAATGTTTTTCTGTCTGTCCTCGATTTTCTCGAAAATTACTTTACCGATTACAATCATAATAGCACAGTTTGTTCTTGTTAATGCCGGAAAGGTTTAAAGAGTAGTTTAAATGAAATCCAATATGTAAAACTGTTGCTATAACATTTTAAAATTAATATGAAAAACAATGAACACGCCATGTTGTATTCAGATTAGCCCATAGATATACTACTCCGGTTAGCCAGAGATTACATATTCAAATGAAGAAGGTTTGTTTGGGTAGAATATTTTCAAAATGGAAAACACAAATAGGTATCCACTTAAGATCTTTATTATTTAGATATATTTTGAAAAAATAAATGTTTTGAAAGAAATGAATTTTGGAAAGAAGTAAAATATAACACCAGATGACAAATAATATTAATTGAACGCAAAACAAATAGATAAAATCTAATCAAGCCGAACAACAGGAAGAGAATAATTCTATTATGGAAAATCAGCGACTGTATAGATTTGAATGTGTCACTACTGTCGCCATGCTTCGGGTGTTTGATAGAGTAATTCTTAGTATTAATTCAGCAGGTAGAAGCAAGTAGCTATATATAAATTCTTTCTTGAATAGATAGTCATTTTCATTGGCTTGTCTGTGATCTAAAAGCCGATAAGTCTTCTGTGATTTTGCAATAGTTTTCTTTCGTTTGGGTGTAGATCACTAACTAACTAACTAACTAACCATCACGCCGTTTCCCCGCAGGGGTAGGCAGAGAGGACGGACCGCCAAACAACTCGATCTTGACATACACTTCTTGCTTCATTCACATTCATACAACGCCTCATACATTCTCTTCTGTTATTCCGACTTCTGACATGGCCCGACTCGAGTATTTGATTCACTTGATCGTGCCATGTCTTCCTCGGGCGTCCCCGGCTTCTTCTTCCATTCACATTCGCGTCATATATTCTCCTTACACTCCTTTCTTCGTTCATTCGCTCTACATGCCCAAACCATCTAAGCGTCCCTTTCTTAATCTTGCTCACTACGCTTACATCAGCCTTGCATTCTTTATGAATCTCAACATTTTTCACTCGGGTGTAGATCACACTTCTAGGAATTACCTGTTCAGTGGCCAAGATGCACTTGGATCCGTGCCACTTCTCATGGAAATTTTCATGTAAGACTCGTGTTTTCCAAAGGCGAACAATTTGAGAAAAGGAGAACTCTAATGCTGGCAGACGATTGGAACATAAAGTAGTTAATGCATTTGATCAGTTTAATTATCTAGAAATTCTTGTTGCGTCGCAAAACGATATAAGTCAGAAAATGAACAGTCTGGTGAACGTATGCTACTGCAGTCTTCAAACACGTGTAAAATCGACATTCCTTTTGAGAAAGATCAAATCCAATCATAAAATCATAATAAAACATTAAGCAGCTCTTTGCGAGAAACATTCTGGTTGATTTGCACCAAAACAATAAAACACAATACATGTCAACACAAACTCTGTATAATATACAAACCAAAAAAAAATAAAATCTCCAAACTCTTTTGCTGAAACTGATTTTGGACAAAGACACTTTAAATATATAGCATCAAATTATGCAATACACTACCAGCTACGACAAGACAAATAGAAACACTGACTAAATTTAAACATCAAATTATACTTCGGATTATTAAAATAGGTTATCTAATTATTGCTAACTACTTTAAAACACATTCTTGCCGTTCTTCCCAACTTTTCGAATGATCAATCTAAGGCACCGAACAGCCAAGTTTTTTGTTAAGCATTCGCTCTGTTTGCCTGTTTTATCCTAAATTGTCTATGGAGGTGCCCGCCCACTTTCGTAGACTATAAAATAGTGCCCGCCCACTTTTTATAGAAAATAAAATAGTGCCCGCCCACTTCCATAGACATTAGTGGTGGGCGAAGCGGCTCAGTTTAGTGAGCCGGATCACTAAATCAGCTCTCTGTAAAGACAATCGACATGAAAATTGAACAAAAAAAGTAGCGTGTAAGAGCGTCTTAAGGACGTCTTTAAGAAGGCCAAGGGAGCGTGGGAGCGGGCATGGTGCGGGGGGACACTAACCGTCGTTCAATCGAGCCGGATCACCGAAAAGAGCTGATTTAGTGATCCGGCTCACTAAACCGAGCCGCTTCGCCCACCACTAATAGACATGCATTTGGCATGTGACGTTTCTCTTCCGTGAAAAAACATGACAAAATGTGGGTTATAATAAGTAAAGTATTAACATTCGAAAACGGAAATATGTCTTTGTCATTCAATATTTGAATCGTGATAAATATATCGGTAACCAATAATGATGTTTGACATTCCACTAAAATTTGTTCACCCTGTTGACACTTTTTATAACTAGTTCTATGTTGAGCAGAACTTACTCCACAAAAATCAATAGCCTAAATTATGAAGACGCGCTAGTGGTGAGTTATAGGAATAGTTAGTGATATGGTTGTCACAGTGGAAAATATGGTAGAGTCGAGTAGATCCAACAGGGACATGGATATTCATAGCACTCAACATTTGAGAGCAGCCTACGAAGTTATTCAGTAATTTAAAAAGTATAATAATATTATTAATCGTTTTCCGGGTAGAAAGTAGCTGTAGTTTCAGATTTGACATTAATGTTTTGTAGCAGATATCATTTACAGGATGCATCAACTTATATTGGATATAAAATATCTAAGAAACCTCCTTTGTACTTTCTCCAAATGGTGTAAGTTCCAAGTATAAATAGGACACCATACTGGAGATGCATACACTAGCTGCGATCTCAAAAGGGAGCAATAAAGGAGTTTTATTGACTCAATATTATGAAAAGTCCTTGTGTCGTATTACAAAACGTAGAATTTGCATGGCCTTATTGTGAATTGTTTCGCAGTTGTTATATCATTGAAACAACCTGCGGAGAATACACTTAAAACGCATAAAATCAAACAAAAGATTTCAGTTTTGATCAAAACAAAAAGTACACATACCAAACATAACGCAAAACAATTATTTATTTTATTTTAATACATAAAACATATATTTTAACATAATTTAAGTAGGTGATATCTGTTAAGTGACAGTTTAAAAATAACGTATCTCTTTCAATGATTAATTAAATAAATGAAAATATAAATGAACCATAATAAATTGCTGAGCGACCTTGCAATTTTTCTCCAATTTATTCCGCCAAATACAGTATTTTGAAAACGGCATCTCTTAACAGATATAACCCATGCAACGATGATCATCAGATATGAATTTTATTCCGGGATATTATAAGAACAACACCGGAAAGATTTGTTTACATGTAACCGCCACTGCAGGGCAGCATACTCGCGGCGACGTTTCGGTGCCGGAAAGAGCCGAACCAACCGAACCCATGGTCTCCTTCCCGCACCAAGCACCTCTCCACAACGAAATGGAACGCTTTTATTTCGCGTTTCAATTGGCCTGACAACCCTATTATTGTATTATACCAATACTATGTTCAAATACCGCTTGTGATGATGTAAATGTCTTCCACTTTGAAGTAGAGGTAGGCGTTCCAGTTAATTTTTCAAAATAGTCGATACCGATAAGATAAACGGTTACTTGAAACTGTATAAAAATAACGTCAAAATTGAAGAAATTTTTTTTTATAAAAAAACTATTGCGGCGAAAGACTATCGTAGCGATCAGCGAAGGATTTTCGGACGGGAGCATTTAACGAAAAAGCGTTTCTTTGCAACGGGTTACGGCGTATTGCGGATAGGCGTTTAATTTTTTAGTAAACGTTTCGTACAAACGAAACAATTGCATTATATCTCTGAAACAATTATATTCAATAGATACTTTATTTACGCATTCCAAAACCAGGATAACTTTGCACATACAAACTCGGGTCGATTCACAAGATCTTCATTACAACTTACATTCCACCAACCTACAACTAAAACAACTTTTGGACAAAGAAATTTGCAATATTTCTCCATAAAAGTATTTAACATCCTCCCTCTAGCAATAAAAACCATTGCAAAATTAACTGACTTCAAAATAAGTGTTAAGTTATGGATTGTGGACACGGTAAGGAAGAATATAGATATGATGTTGCAACCGAACAGAGTTTAACGGTCACGGTATATTTTTTATTAGATTTTAGAATTTTTATTAATTTATTGCACGATAATTTGCTTCTAGTAATATTTTAACATAATTATGAAAACTCATAAAATATTTAAAAAACTTGATCTAATTTATAATCCATACAATGTCACCTTAGAACGGGGTACCCTAGTAAGGTCACATTTTTTGCAACTTTTGTAAGACATTATGAAATAAATAAACATTAAAAAAAAACGGTCAGCGACGGAGTTTCTCGCGAATCGACAATCATACCGTAAAGGTATTAAAAGCGGAAGTGTTTCTTTGCAACGATTTACAAAGTATCTAGCTGTGTGTTGCGGGGAGCTGTTTTAAAAGTTTCACGCGGAATTCTCAAATGAATCGTGCTCTTTTGGAATTATTAAGCGCAGGCTTATTGCGGGCGTAGTTACACTTTTTTTAACGGTTTTTCCAAATACGCGATACTGTTACAACCGTTCCAAAACTTAAAGTGGTTACAAAAAAACGATTTCGCGTTATTTCACTCACCTCTACTTTGAATTGGCTCTATCATTCTACCTAATATTTATCATATCTACACGAGATAATGGCCAGCAATTTTCAGGTCTTAAACCTAATTTCTTTCCATTTTAAAATGGGGTTAAGGTGATTAGGAGGTACCTATGAGTACCTTCCTTTGAGGTAATAACTATTGGAGCTGTGCCAGCTTAAAACACTTCACTTCCACTCTGTGCCCTGCGCCACTTCTGTTCTTTGACTTATCAGGTATCGACGAAAGCTCCTTAGCGAGCCCATAGAGCAAATGGACACCTAGATAGGAATATTTTCAAATGTCGCGCTTAGCAAAAGACAATGAATGCGTTGACACTTACGGCCGTTCTTCCCAACTTTTTGAATCTGAGGCTCAAATCAGCCGAGTGTTTTGTTTAGCATTCGCTCTGTTTGTCTATTTACGAGCATTTCTTATCCTAACTTGTCTGTGGAGGTGCCCGTCCACTTTCATGGACTATAAAATAGTGCCCGCCCACTTTCATAGACGTAAATTTGACGTTTCTCTTTCGTGAAAAATAAGACAAAACATAGCTAATAATAAGTAAAATAAGTTGGGTTCTCTTCAGTTTTATTTAAAACAAACAAAAAACATGCTTTGACGTTCGAAATAGGAAATAAATCTTTGTCAGTCAATATTTGAATCACGATAAATAGATCGCGAACGAATAATGACGTTTGACATTTTACTAACATTTGTTCACACTGTTGACACTTTTTATAACTAGTCCTCCATTGAGGGGAACTTAATCCACAAAAATCGATATCCTAAATTGACCGTAAATTCGATAGAGAATTTCATTGGGAAGAGCGTATTTACACATTTAATTAAACTCACTTAAAATTTTCACATTGTTATTAAGTTTTAGAAAAATTCTGTACCTTTTGTTTTTATCCATATCGAAACGTTATGTTTGATTAATATGTTTTGACATATTCTATGTGGGTTCTTTTGATGAGGTAGCCATGTGATGACAAATTTGAATGGTCTAGTGGTACTTAAAATATCTTTGTCCGTGGGTTATATATTTTAAGGGTTTATTGAAGATTTGGCTAATATTAAGAGTTGGGATTGGATTTGAGGAGATGAAGGATTGAGGATATAATAAATATAATATTTAACCCAACGAATTAAATGGGTCGTGACCTGACCTAGCATCCCTCCAAACCGCTTTACCTGCAGAAGGCAATAACTGCTCGTACCTACCCCAACCTACTCCAACCTACCTCAACCTGCCCCTACATAAAGTACTGTCGCGTGAGACCTTCAATTTATGATTTTATGGGTAAAATATAATTCCCGTAGGGAACAAAGGGATTCTTGCTTTATTATAAACACGATTAAGTATAAAATGATTGGAATTTTTGTCAATGCACCTTTATAAATGGATTATTTTGTATGCCAAATATTTTATTTACGTTTTATTATCCAAATAATGATTTGCCAGTAGCTCATGACAAATGTGTTCAAATTTTATAATACAACAACTTTAAGAAACGACTCATTCTCACGCTGAAAACGACAAAGGCGAGACTTAATTAAAATAAGTATTTTTTTTTTCTCTTTTTGAGAGGAGTTGCAGGATCGAATAAGAAGCTCAATGATCCGGGAGGAGCTTAAAATCGAACTACTATTACTCTTCATAGAAAAGTTGCAACTGAGGTGGCTTGGGTCTGAGTGCTTTTCCAGGGGGAAGATGTCCAGCGGGCCGCCCCAGACACAGGTGGGAGAAGCAACTCCAAAGGATGTGCGAGGAGAAGCTTGACCTACTATGGACGGATGCTGTAAACGTAGCACAGGACAGGATCGCCTGGAGGCGCCTTATCGATGCGATAGGTTCTCGGCCCAAGTAGGATAAGGGAAAGTAGATGTACTATGTATGTATGTATTTTTCTCTTCTGGAAATGGCATAAGAGGAAGGTTTTTTAATAAAAAAAATCATTTTAAAGATTATAATCTTTTTAAGAAACGTAATATATTTTTCAAAGTAGAGATATAAAAAAAAAGAAATCTAGCAAATTCGTAACAGAAACCTTTAAATTAAATCAAACCTGGACCTGATATACAGTGTTTATAATAAAGAAAAGTGCACAGAGTATGGTTATCGCCCAAAATCATATAAAACCGACCGCAAAGCTCTGAAAGCCCACGATGAGAATCATTTGTTTAACATTAAGACAACAGTTGTTATTTTTGTTTCATTCATAATATCAGAGAAGATCGCAATTATACGTAAACACAAGTTATAGCTTCCTTTGACCAGGAGTGCAGAAAGCCAAATGGTTAGTGTGATTCTAAAAACTTCACTTTGGTTGCATTTCCCGTCTAAATAACGCAACTGGGCCATGGTGAACGAACGAAAATGAACTGAGAAAACGAATACATGATTGTCGTACATTTTCAAATGTGCACGAATTTCCCAGTAAACTTTGAGCAATTTGGACCGTGAATTCTACAATTGTTTTTAACAGTTAATTAAATAATGTTTCCATTTTCATTCCTTGTATAATGTAATATTAACACATTTTCTTATGATGTTTTGTTTGTTACATCTTTAATTCTACGCCATAATTTGTAAACCGTTTTTAATTGACGTAATTTAAAAATCATTTAAAAAATGTTGACTTGTTGTCGTAATTATGACTGTTTGAATGGATTAATTATTTTTATTAACTAACTAACCATCATACCATTTCCCCGTAGGGGTAGGCAGAAAGGACGGACAGCCAAACAACTCGATCTTGGCATACACTTCTTGCTTTTGTTATTTTCACTTCTGACATGGCCCGACTCAAGTATTTAATTCACTTGATCGTTTCAAGTCTCCCTCGGATGTCCCCGGCTTCTTCTTCCATTCACATTCGCGTCATTATTCTCCTTACACTCCTTTCTTCGTTCATTCGCTCTACATGCCCGAACCATCTACGCGTCCCTTTCTTAATCTTACTCATTACGCATTCTTTACGAATCTCAATATTTTTCGCATGATTGTTATAAATGTTAAAAAAAAGTGTTATAAGCAAACATTATAACGTATTGTCTTAATTTCGACTGTTTGAAATGATTTAATTTTTTTTTTTTAATAATCTTTAAAATCTGCTGAACTATTTTTGTAATTTATCAACAGGTTATTGACAACATGTATATGGCACATTTTTTTAAAATTTACACACGGTACTAATATGATGGTAAATTCACGGGTATAGGATTACATTTTTGATGATAGAAAACAGAATAAACAGATAAAACAGTGGATTCATTGTAATCCATATACCTACATATAGTAGGTATAGAAGTATAGCATGTATATATTAAAAAAAAAGTGAAAATAAAAAAAAAATGTCGTGTTAGGATACGTTAATAAATTAGAATAAAATAAAAAGAAGAAAAGTATGTTTCATTTAGCAATACAAGATCAGTAGGGCAACAAAACATAAATCATCTGTGTCTAATAGTCACTTTCTTAGATTATATTGTCATTGGAAATTAATCAATATTTTAGGTACAATATGTCGATATTTCACATATCTACACTTCTTTATTGAAATATGGAATGTAACCTGTAAAAAATTTGCTAATGATAAATACATACTTATTTTTTTATTAATTGATAAACTAAAGTTTTTAAGACAAGATTTTTGTGCATAGCGCAAAGGGTAATAATTATTTTTATAAACAATAATTATTAGCCTGAAACACTCATCCAAATTGAAAAAACCTTCCTAGAAAAGATAATTGTCGCCGACAGGACTCGAACCTGCACCCTTCTGATTGCCGGTCAGATGCTTTTTTTTTTCAGTGTTTCAGGCTAATAATTATTGTTTATAAAAGTAATTAAAACATACTTAATTAATTAAAATTACTTTGTAATCACCATTTTATTAATACATACATATCAATATGTTTCAAAAGCGACGCTTTCCTCATCAGGAATATACAGAATACTAAAAAATAGTAATTTCAAATATAGACCTCATGATATAAATAACGTCGTAATATAAAAACAGCTGCATTAAGCAAAAAAATTCATACTGAAAAGTTTGGATGAATTTCTTGAAGCTAGAACTTAATGTTCGTGAGTTTTATTGTGAAACTTGCAATCACCCTTTCTGCTTTGTTGTAATAAATATAAGACTTGTATAGGTTTCTTTCCGCGGATTTGAACTCGTTAGCACTGCAAATAACTAGTAAAAACTTGTTTAATTAACGACATTAAATCATAAACAATGAGAAGGTTAATCTATAAAAGCGAATCAACGATTTCCTTTTTTTTTCGTAAAATTAACAGATCCAAAATCAGCATGGATCAAATTTTCTCGTTGCGTATGCTCACAGAGAAGTTTCTGGCAAAAAATCAAAAAGCATACGACCGAGTTGACAGAATAAAGTTATGGAAGGTGTTGTCCAAGTATAGAGTGAATATGAATCTTATACAGGCAATCGCATCTCTGTACGAGGGAAGCGTTGCATGTGTTAGGGCAAACGGTGATTTTACGGGGTGGTTTGACATCACAAAAGGTGTTAAGCAAGGCTGCATAAGGTCACCGTGGTTATTCAATCTATACATGGATAATTGTATGCAAGAACTGAAAGAGGTGGGCTTGGGCGGGAAAATGAGCAATCTGCAAGTATGTTGCCTGTTGTATGCTGATGATGCGGCGCTGATCGCTAACAGTATGGAAGATCTACAGTTCCTCGTATCTGGGATGAACGAAGTATGTATGAAGAATGAGCTAATGATGAATATAAGTATATAAGTCCAAAGTCATGGTGTTTGAAAGACAGAGTACGAAAACAGTGTGCAATATAGTTGTGAATGATGAATACTCGGAGCAGGTCGATGAGTTTGTGTATTTGGGAAGTATGTTTACGAGAGATGGAAAGACTGATAAGGATATTGAAATAAGGGTGAATGCAGGAAACTCCATTAATGGAGGCGCAAACAAAAAGTTGTCCAAAGAATGAAACTAGCAGTTATGCAGTTGAGTTAAAAATGTCAATGTGATACTAATTTAAGTTGAATGAGTATGTATCTCCTACTAACGGTATAAATGCTATATAATTTAAGGTAGAATACAGAATATTAACAAATAATATCAAAACTTCTGCCTTTAGCGGTCCTTTCTTTCTGCCTACCCTATCGGAGAATTGGCGCGATGGTTTGTTAGTTATTTAGTTTAGATTTCAACACGCTTTCTTCAAGATATTTTATTTGATATACGAGTATACAATCTTTGAACAACATCAAAACATGGAAAAAATGGGAATAAACAACTTGTCTTATTACTTGATAATGATATTCCAAAAATCGTGATAAAAAGTACATTGCAAATTTTACGCTAAGGAATTTCTTTAAACTTCTGTCCAAAGTGTGAGATATCACCCTGGTGAAAATCCATGAAACAGAATCGACAATTTGCTTGCTTAAAATGGCTTTAGTCTTGTTTAGTAACAAGATCTGAATAGTCAGGTACTACCCGACCCTCCTCTTGCTCATCTTCTTCACCTCCTACTCCCTTTATCCTCATAATATACCTTTATTGGGGATGCCATAGTCCATCCAACTGACTCGGGATATTTAAATTCTTACATTAATAATGAAATATTCACAATAAAAAAAAAGTTACTTATTAGTTCCTTTTTAGGAACTCCGGGTAATTTAGTATTTTTTTACATTAATATTGACATTCAAAATACTAAGTATTTTTTTAATATATTTACAGTTCGTTTTCGTTTTTCAAAGCCCACTTTAATGGATGAAATCTATGGTTTGTTATGTGTGACGTCACTGGGCAGCCGAATTTGTCATTAGGTTAATTGTGCAAAAATTAGAGACATTTTTTTATTCTAAAAAATTAATTTCTTTTAATTGAAGAACACATTGTAAAATGTTAGCATCTCGTCACTATGGTTTGTGCAGTGTACCAAAGTGCAGCACTTTCATTCATGTTTTTTTCGTCTCTCTAATATTCCGAACCTCATTTTTGTACATTTATGTATATATATTAATAGCTGAAGTTATCGTCGTCGCTCGGGGCTATAAATGTTTTGGAGAAAATTATGAGGTAGTGATATGTTACCCCCACCCCTACCCCTACCCCTATTCCTACCCCTATCCCTACCCTTATCCCTACCCCTATCCCTACCCCTATCCCTACCCCTATCCCTACACCTATCCCTACCTCACCATGACATTACTAGATGAAAAGAGTAGAAATGATCTTGAAATTTCAAATAGAAAAAGGTCTAAAAATGACATAAAACCACCATATTTCTATGAACAGATTTTCTGCTTCATAGTTTAATGTTCGCCAAAAACAATCTGTTTTACATTATGTTTCCAAGTCAGACAGAACATTCTTAGACGTTGTTCTGACCTGACTCGACCTTTGAACCGAATAAATTACCTACCGCTCGTCTGGCTTTGTCTGGACCAACAACAACGCAACAGGAAAGGAACATCCTGAAATCTCTGATAGATCAACACCTTCTCGTTAGTTTCTGTTATAATCTTGCGATACGCGTTCACAACGACCTCAGTAGATTGGGTCTATAAAATTAACTTTAAAGTCAAGGTATCTAGATTCAAGCAGTAGCAGTCCATACTAAATATGAAAAAGTATATAAACAGCACGCTGTTAAAATTTACAATTTAAAATCTACGTGACTGTCGAAGAGCAACGCGATATTCCCATAGATGCTGTGCTGAATGGATTCAGCACATATGGGCTCACGATCCTAAGGAAATATTTCATGACAAAAAAACCAACACGACACATTCCCTTTGACGTGAAGATTGTTCCCAGGACTAGTTGAATGTTTGAAGACACTCGGAAGTTTGACGAGTGCCACCGAGATGGCCCCATCGATCACTTTGCCGGCCGGCTGAACGTTGCACAATAATAATGCAAATTATCTTTTATTATTTTACTTTCTACATTTAATATTAAATATTTGTAAGGTTTATTTTCATGTTTCCGCATTTCTCTACTCTACTAGTAAAACAGAATATAATGCATAATCTTGTTTTCGTATTAAAAAATCAATATTTTTTAGATCAGACATTACACTTCCATGTTAAGAAAGTTTCGACGAACGCCATATTGTCTCAAGTCTCAAGTCAAGTTGTTTGTTTTGTTTTTGTAGCTTTATTTAGATGTAAGCAAATTTTCATACATCTAGTAATAAAAAACATAAAAGATACATAATAAAATAAATAGAGTCATAAAATTATAACGGAAAGAATACAGTTAATAAAAAAAAAGAAATACAGTTACCACAGTTAAAAAAATAAAAATAAATAAAAAATAAATAAAAAAAAATTAAAAATTAAAAAAATTAAAAAAAATAAAAAAAAAATTTAAAAAAAGGGTTTAAGAAATACAGTTAATACAAATAGAAATACAAGTCATAAATTTTTCTTTATGTATATAGCACATGTTTTACGGAAAGTGCCAAGACTTGAGGCTTCCTTTATGGAATTTGGTAGGTTATTATAAAGTTTTTGCCCTTTATAAAACACGCTGTTCTGTGTACACGTAAGTTTTGTTATGGGAAGCCTGAAGTCTCGGCAACTCCTCGTAGGATAATTGTGAATATTTTCATGATACATAATATTAGTTTGCAGATATTTAGGGAGCATGTTATTTTTAAGCTTGTACATCATTGTTAATGTATTATATATTATATGTTGTTTAGTTGTCATCATATTTAAGTCATCATATTTATTATAGTACCCCTCCCGCCGACTGTATTTAAATTATGCGACTGCCGCTGTATTCGTCGCTTCACCGAAGGATAAAAATAGCAAGTACATTTTGATGAAATATAATATCTTCTCTTGAATTTCTGATTGAAACCCCAGTCAAAAAGACCATGAACCGCCACTGAGTCAAAATAACACAAGATTATGTATGAATGTGAATGAAGCAATAAGCGTGTGTTAAGACAGTGTTGCGTGGCGGTCCATTCTCTCTGTCTCGCCCTTCGATGAAAATTGTGCTAAAAATTTAAAGCTGATGTTTTATGAAAATAACATGTTAGAGCATATAACAGTATGGAGCCTTGGAGAGAGGTTTACGCAAATTGGCGACATGAGTTTTCTTAAAAATCGCTTTAGATCACACTTCTAGTGATTTTCTCTCCAGTGGTACAAACGTATTCCTACATACAAAGCGCAGTCAGCAAAGATTTATTGCAATCATAAAAAAACACATCATTCTGTTCTCGTCCAAAAGGGATACGATTATATTAATATTGATTCGGTGTTTGTATTGAGGAAAACCAAAGAGATTGAAATATGCTGAGGGAAAACTGTTGGAGAAACCGAAAATAGAATCACACATCAAGAGTTGTAATTCCGATTGAGGATTGAGGCCATGGTAAAAATATCTGCCGGTTAATGCAATTCCCGACATTTCAGAGATTCTAAAATACAGACGTGGCTTCCTTTGTTGCGGCAAGGCTCTCCAAATAAACTTGCACTCACTTGGGAAGCCGCTAAACTTGCGAAATTTGTCCAGTTATTATTGTATGGATTATTTCAAAATAAACCACTTTTCTAGATTCTTTTATGGGCTTCATGTGAATCACTGAAGTCAGAATTAATAGTTTGAGGTATAGGTAAAAAAACAGTATTTTTTTCGTAATGCTGATTACAAATTTTTGGTTACGTTTATTTACAAAAACGCAACGACAAATTATTAAACATACTTTTCTCCACTTTAAAAATCATATTCGTATTTTAAATATTTTGTAAAACATACAACGGAATAGTCAGAAAAAGTAATATTTCTGGTTGAATTTTGATAAATGCTAAGCCTATGTAAATTTATAAAATATTTAATAAATATTTTTCTATTTAAAAACATTATGTTTATCGTATTGCGTAATAATACTACCATTATTTTGAATTAATAAATAATAACTCTCCGACGTCCCTCTCCCCGTTAAATATCTTAACGATATATGTTAAATTCAAATTTATTATTAACAATGGAAATATTTAAGTCTAAGAAATTTATGCTAAAATTTTGTTGTGTTCATATATATAAAAAAGTGGCGTGAACAAAGTTATTCTTAGTGATTTATTAATAATGACGCCACAAAGTGACTAAAAATCTATTGAAGAAATTATAAAACATTTATTGACAGTTGATCCCTCCGATAGTTGATTCTTCCAACGGTTGATCCCCTCAAGGATTATTTCTGCTGTACGTCCTCATTTGTAAACTAAGTATGCAGAGAGGATATGCGGCCGTATTACAAACTTACATCTGCAGGCGTCTTGAGTGAAAATCCGCTAGATAGTTTTTTTTAATAACAATTATGCCGAGTCCCCGAAGGAGTATGTAATGAGCATATAAAGCCGAATAACAAAATACGACATACTTATATATCGACTTTTGTTATACGGTCGCATATCCTCTCTGCATACATCCTTCACAAATGAGGACGTAAAGCAGATATGATCCTTTAGGCGATCAACTCTCGCAGGGATCAACTGTCGAGAGGGCAACTGTCGGGGGGCCGTGTTTCGTGTTTCATTTAGGATACGTTAATATTATCTTCTTTAATGATTCAATAAGTTAATCTAAAATTGAACACTTAATGTAGTTTACTAGAATAATGTCTTTGAAGAACAAAAAAAAACACATTAGTTTTTTGATTCTTTTTTGACATATTACCTCTTGAGTGTTTCAAATATATCTAAAATAAATTATGATCCATAAGTAAATTGCCTTAGTTCTACTTGGAAATAAATCTAATTATGGAATAATTAATGACGTACGTTAATTATAAATAATAAACTCCTAGTCTTTTAAATGTTTATGCGTGTGGAAAATAATCTTTCTCAATTGCCACGTGGGCGTAATTAAACACGCATGCTTCACATTAATTAAAGTATTACTTAAAATTAAAGTAGCTACTAGACAAAACAAAATAACGATAGTATTATATTTCGCACAGGTGTTGTGTACTCATTTCAGTCAAAGAGACGGCTTTCGCAAGCTTTAAAGATGTGGCAACTGCGTAATATAATCAGACACTTGTTATTAAAATGATTAAAAAAAACCTTTTTTAAAATCATTATAACAATATAAACGTTTTTTCATAACAGAATCTAACGTATCTTTTAAGGGTTCATTTCGTGAATAATTGTTGCAGAATTTCTTCATTGTTGTAACTTCTAGGTTTTTAAAACGATTCCTTTTATCATCTGGGAAACATACAGGAAACATGCCAAACGTTGTACACGGTTGACATTTGTCACATGATAACGAGTCACTTCTTCGACTCATTCTTGTGTTCAACAGTTCGTCTGTGAAATGATCCACGGGCCCCTTTGTTTCCTCCCTCCTACAACATGTGTCTCTGGTCTCTTCAAGACCCAAATTCACTCCTTCCTATCCTTCGAAAGACCCTCCACTCATAGTACATAGTAGATGATATAGGCCTTGAGGCAAATTATTTCCCTCGGGGCCTCCTGTGTGGAGTAACTGTAAAACAAAAATTGTTAAAAAATCTAAATTTTAGCAACTAAAAATATGAATGTTATTGAGTACCTATAGTGACTCTCATATCCTTAAATTCAATATACCTGCAAGTACCATTCTTATGTTGCCTATCTATCCTAATTGCTTATATCTTATTTTATTAACATCATTCGAAGCCTCACTTTCCAATCTGTTTCTTATCGAGGGATGAATCACATTTAGGAAGATAAATTCTAATCAAATCCCTGTACTGTACCACCCATCATTAAATATGCTTTTCCTTACCTAAAAACGAAAAGGAACATAAACATTTAATAAAATAAATACCAAGAATAAATAATATCTCCGATAACATTTGTTTTCCAATATTTCGTCCTCTGCATGCAGAACCGTATATTTATATTTTTTTCTGATAAACAGTGTTCATCTCAAGTAATCTGTCATATAAGTATGGCCCTGAATAATATTACCTGCCATTACATAAAATTAATAAGGTATATATTTTAACACGGCATCACGTTCATTGGTCAAATGCATTGTACATATAGTTTGGTATTATAGATCGATGAACCGATGAATGCAATCTGTTGGCCACAAGTTGTAGTAACAGATTAGTGATAAGACAGAACATTGGAAAAAATATATATATTTGAACAGCATTATGGTGATTTTTCATAAAAACGGCGCTATACAAATTTATTAAAATATTTACACTATTTATTGTTGTTATTATTGTAAAAGAAAAAAATGCGATAAACAAATAACTCAGAATAACACAACGAGTATTCAAGGAAAAAAATAAACGTCGTTTAATTTTTGCTCAAGTAGAATATAGATGGAAAAATAGATGAAAACAGGATCCTTAACATGCAGTTTATCATACTGTTAATCAATTGGTATTTTCAGTTACTTGAAAGAATCTTTCTGTGTGTCGATTGAGGAAAAATTTTGTCGGAAATAACATGTCAGTGTGTGAGTAGAATGTGTCAGTGTTGTCTTTATGATTAAAAGAATGTTGATTGTGAAAGAGGTATTTGACTGAATTATGCAAAATATTATAGGTACTATCAGGGCCGGTTCCACGACATGTCGCAACCTGTGCAGTAAGTACCGACACCCCCCCCCCCCCCCTTACGTGATTCGGCCGCTATATTATCGCCCGAACGCAACAAGCCGTATCCCGTACGTTCAAGTACAAAAAAAAGGTATACCCAAAACCCACGAAACATCCGTATACGTCAAGTTTGTTCTTGCGTTATCTCGTTTAGTATTTAGAGGTTAGCCGAAGCTAACGGATGTGTTCTGGTATTTTCGTCTCTCCCATACAAGTTACGTCACTAGTCACACGCATTGTTATTGCGATATCTATTGAAAAAAGAAACGAAGTTTTTTTACTTACTTTTTGAATAATTCCCAAAGGACGGGCGGTTAAAAAAAAAAAAAAAACAGAATAACAATTCGTACCGCCTGAACAAATTGACTTATCAACATGTCTAACGTCACCATCGAGACATTAGAAGCATGGCGGAGCTGCTACATTAGATGGTCTTAATTTTATTATTCGTATATATTTTAAAACGCATAAGTTGATCCACAAATTTTATTAATACTTTTAGTTAAATACCGCTAAAGAAATATGTGTCAACATAGCGATCGAAACTAGATTTATGAAACGTCAAAACGTTCAAAAGAGATTATTTTAAAAATGGTGAAAAATAAGGTTTATAAAAGGGAAATATAAAAATTAAAAAAAACTGTTATTGGACGGCATTCGTGCTACCACAACCATCCGAACTACGGAGTATGTCGTAATTATTATACTATATTAGTAGGTAATGCACAGCATACATCAATAATAAAATATCTACCATATTGTACTTATATTTTAACATGTTATTGTATGAAGCTGCATTATTATACTTCACTAAACGCCGATGTGTCGGCACAGAAACTGAAACCAAATAACATTTGTGAAAATGATCGGAAGAGCTTTACAGCTAACCTATTTTAATTTTTAATTATTTTATTGAAGTTTAAAAACCTAATTTAATCATTGAATAAGATAATATTAACATAACCTAAATGAAACATTGACTTTTTACTAAAAGTCTGAATAATATTAAATTTTTAATTATTTTATTGAAGTTTAAAGAAAATAATAGATGTCTCATGTAAATAAAAAATCGGATATTAATCCGAGACACTGTCTAGTTTGCAATTGTGTTCGTTTAGAACTTTGTTATCATTATAAAGATAGCTACCAAAAATACGGGATTAAAAAATAGAGGATGATATTGACAAAGTCTTGAATTTGAAATATGATATCGATGAAGATGACATAAATTGAACTGGTCTCATTAGCTAAGTTGGTAAAGCGGTTGTCCCGGAAAGACTGGTACAAGAGGTACTGGGTTTGAGTCCCAGTTGCGACTGATATATTTTTTTTATTTTCTGTTGTTTTTTTCGGTTTCGTGTTTCATTAAGGTTACGTTAATATTACCTTCTTCAATGATTAAACTATAATAATATTGTTATCTATATGGTTCTGTAATTTATTTATTTTTATAACCTACCTTGCGTTAATGGCGGTGATCGCTGTGACGTAACAACAACACAAAAACACGAAAAACATAATGCTTTTGTATAATAGCCTGTAAACACAACTATACTTCGTTAAGTATTAAAAAAATTGACAGCGGTCGCTAGGTCTGCTAGTTTATGGTTGACATCTAAAATATCTGTCACTTCGGTTCCGTTTACCGATGACAGGTTCCTATTTCATCTATTTTCATCTTTCTGAACCAGTTCCCGATAACGGAGACTTGGGATTTCATTTACGATATTTTCGTTGAAAATATAAATAACTTCGCACGAATAACAACCCGCAAAAATGTTTTTTCAAACCAGTTCCAAAATCCAGTGACTGCAAAGTCACTGGAACAATATAATAGTTACAGGAATATTGTTCATCTCTAACTGTGCACTGAACTTTGAACTAACAATATTAAAGACCACTTATTGGTTGTTGGCTGAGTTACGCGGAATTTTTAACGTAAAGCACACAAAAATGATCGCCCGACTAACCATTATTCAATTCCTAAAAAAATTTCACTGACAAAATCTTTATTCAAACATATTTCGATAATCGTTGAGTGCACACTTCGGCGCCGGCCTAGAGAAGAGTTGTAATGTTGCCAACGCAATAGAAGACATAATCTTAAGTAATTAAAGGCGAAAAAAATAAAATAATAATGGGTTTTTGAAGGATTTGGGGATTGTTTTAAGTCAATTTAACCGCCCTACCTTCAGGTAATTTTCTGAAAAATAGGCCATAAATAATCACTTTTTTGGTCTAGATTATGAATACAATGTTAGTCATACTCATACCTGATAATATTTTGTCAAACAAGCGACCGCACGCTTCGCCTGTCCTTGAATAACTACTTGTTTAGACTTGATGTCCCGTGTTGTTGTGCGCGCGCGTTGTCATTACGGTTTGTAGTTATGAGATATATTATTTTTTCTCAAGCGCGTACGTGATACGGGATAGCGCGGAATGCTACAGTCAAAGTTTGCGTATCACGTACGTTCATAGACATAGGGCGGTTAAATACAATCTTTATTTTCACGGCGACCCTTCAGATATTGCACCTGTGTTTTTTTTATGAACGTATGGCAGATACGGCGCTGGGTACTATCATCACCAATTTATTGGATATAATTTTAAATAAATTTCGCAAATTTTGAAAACAATTTATTCTTAAAAAATATGTGCTTTGTTCTGCTGTAAGAAACGTATAATATCAACTAGTCTTTAGAACCCAACGTTTTGTCCGACAATAACAAATTCAATAAATTCTCTCAGCCTTTTAAAATGTTCGGAATTCCACAGAAATCATTAGTTCAGGGCCGGTCACAGGTCATAGGTCACCATAGACTTGTTGAACGCCGCGTAACTTTCCATTTGCTATGTAGGTCCTCCCCCGTTCCATATTGCTCATTTTCCCCGATACAGTGCCTTCGTGCAGAAATTGACAACATTTCTAAAAAAAATGGACAAACTTGTATTATTAATTAATAAAATTAATTATTAATTATTAATTATTAAAAAATAATTATTTGTAAAACAATTTTTTTTTTATATTTTAACATTATTAATTAATTACTTACCAACTTTCATCACTCATTGTTAAGTTTTGTTTATGTTTGTAATTTGTCTATTCTTGTCATTATCTCTCAGTATACTGTGTATCCTGATCAGGGAAGCTTCACTTCCGAAACATGTTGAAATTTATATATTAAAAAGTGATTTAAACAAATCATTTTCTATCCATTTTATCGAAAATCACACCACAAAGTGATTTTGCATCTATTGAAGGAGTGAAGGACATATCACTTGGTTGAAATTTGTCACAACGTGGACAAGAACTTAATTTTCTTTGGATTTCTCAAAAACTCCTTCCTTTCTTCAAAAAGATCATCCACATAGGTCCAGAGGGTAATTGTTTTCCTCAGAGCCTCCTGCGTGAAGTGACAAACAAAAAGGGTAAATTTGACTCTACTTTAGGCACCTTAATCAAATATCGTAATCTATTTAAAATATTTTTTTTTTTGTTAATGGACAAAATACATAATAGGAAATGAGAGAAAAAAAGTATACACTTGAAAGTACATTCAAGACATGATTTTAGACTTACTAAATGATAATCTTCGAAGTTTTTTTTTCTTAAAATCATTTAGACTAGTACCAAAAGAGTTAACAAATTACGACATTCTGGACAGAGGAGAATAGTACCCATAATGAGGAACTCCAGTGAAAAATATAATGGCTTTAAAAATATATATACTGAATATATAACTTTTATTATATATAATCATACGTAGATTTTATAAAACGTTATTTGAAAGGGAATAAAAAATCATCTCAACAAAACACCGTGTTATGTTGGTACCATTGCATTTGGAACATCTGACTTAATTTAAACTTAATTTGGGTGACCTTAAGCTCTATAATTATTGTTCAATATAAAAACTGTTACTAATGAAATAAATTAGAGAATTCATGAACAAACCAATTATTAAAACGGATATTACGATAATGTTAATGCTCAATACTATTATTATTCTTCGAGTTAATGTTTCCAAAAAGGTACATAATTTTATTACTTACGTCAAGTTGAATACAATATAAAATTATGTACGGAAAGCTCCTCCTTGTTTTGACATTTGACATTTGACATTCTAACCTAAAAACTGATAAATACCGACTGGCCATAGATTTGGAGCGTTTTAGCGGATTTTGAAAAATTGGAACTTTTAAAATCATTTTATCTATGAAAACTAACTTTTAAAAAAATACTAATTATGCTCATAAAGTTTGAACATCATTGTTGATATATATATTTTTTAATTCTACTCTAGTTCCTTATTAGAAGAGTGTTGATTGAGGAAAGGCGATCCATTGTTGCTGAGTCTACTACAAGAACTGAATGAGTTGCAACAACGAAATAATTCAATTAATTCATTGTTTGATTGTTTCGCGTACCAAAATCATCGATCCCCGCAAAGTTAACTCTGGACCTAACTGTAACTCCAAGTTGTGGAATTATGAATCGATTGACCTCTCGTGGAAAATTCCGCTCCTTATCCTTGGCATAATTTTTATGCATACATTTCACATGGCTGGGAAAGTGGAATTTTTCCATAGTTTGAACGCAATTACGTGGGAATTGGGTTATAAATAATGGAGGTTGTGCTTGCTTTTCTTGGGGCATGGAAACTATTCCTAACTATTTATGGTACTTTCTTTTGATTATGTAAGGGAAAGCTAACGTACCCAGTTAATGCAGTTACAAGGTGACTGATAATTGCTGCGAAATATTGACATCCTAATGAGACATAAAATTATGAGAATCAAAAAATGGATAATACTGGAGAAGAAGAAGATGTATCAGATGAATTCATCGTACTACGTGGCTTCTTAATTTACGTAACTGATACGATTATGGTTCCGAACTGCACCTGCAGGTAAAGATCGTCCAATAGGGGGGGGGGCATCCAAAAGAATCACTTCAATAATTCGCATCTAGTACCAATGAATACCTAAATACATTTATTTTATAATGAATACCGCACAAGAGTCCCAACTACCCGGAAACATTGGGATTATGGCATCGCCAATTGGGATACATTGTGAGGCTGAAGGGAATAGGGGGAAAGGAATTGTGAAAGAGGAAGGTTTGAAAATACCTGGCTATACAAATCTGGTCACTAAATATGGGTAAAGCGCTAAGTTCTCCCCCCCTGTAGAATTTGGTAGCTGGTTTGAAGCCCTAAAATACCTGAAAAACGCTTTAAAGTGCAGAAACCATTTGAAGTCCGTCCGTTTGATGGGTTATTAACAAACATATTGAAATCTATGAAGCACAGGCATGAACACGCGAGGACGGGTCGTTTCTACCAATTGTTTTGGTGTTCAACAGCTCTGTTATGGAAAGATTTTTCGGCATCTGTGTCTCCTCCCCCCTACAAAATGGGTCTCTTCAAAACCCAGGTTCACTCCTTCCTGTCCTTGGAAAGACACTCCACATAGAATCACCAAAGATGGGCAAGGAAAATATCTTTCAGTCAGGGTCTCCTGCTTGGCGTACTGTTAAAAAATATGTTCAATTGATGAAAACTTAACCAAAGCATCATTTGACGAATATTTTCAAAGAAAGTTCTCCCATACTAACAACAATAGAAATAAAAGAATTTGTACAGTAAGGAACTCCAGTGAATAATATTACGGTTTATAAAAAAATGTTAATAAGTATACGAGTATATGTCTCACCGCACGGATTTTGGTTTTGGATGTGTATGGAAATTTTTATTTGTCCAATTTATTTTGTATTTCAAATACAATTCATATTTTTTCTACTTTTGGCGAAATTTAATCCCAATTTGGGTGCTTTAAGCTTTACTATGAATAGAATATACAATTATGTGCGGTAAAGGTCTTCCTAGTTTTGACATTTGGTATTCTAACCTCAATACCGACCGGCCATGGATTTGGAGCTTTATGGCCGGCTTCGAAAAATGTGAAAAATTATTTTATGTGTGAAAACAAATTTTAGAATTTTTTATGTGTATTGGTATTTAAGATGATCTCGAAATGTGGTGCTGGGGGAAAATTCTCAGGATTCCATCGACAGCCAGGCGCACAAATACGTCAATTCTGGAAGAGCTTGGTATCCACAATAGGATATCAACTCTCTGTCTAAAGCGTGTCCTCAGATTCTTTGGACATGTTGCTGGCCAAACCGAGAACTCCAACCGGGAGAACCTCGTGGTCACTGGCAAAGTGGAAGACAGGAGAAGCAGAGGAAGGTCACCGCTGAATTGCAGTGCCCAAATTTCGCTGGCGTCCGGAACGTCCGGAACGATCGCGAGGAGTGGAGGAGTCTGGTACACGAGGGAGATTGGAGTGGGGGTCACGATCCTCAGCAATGATGAAGCGACTCAAGAAGAAAATTGAGATTTAAGTTAGGACGTCATTATTAATAAATAAAAAAAAATACATATTAATGAACTGGGATTCTTTATTACATATGGCCGGTTTATCAGTCCTAGATAAACGGTTTTAAAAATCCGTATATAGGTCGTAGCATGGACAGTATATAAAATACCAATATTACACTATTTGTCTACGATTTTAATATTTATTAGGAAGGTATTTTCTTTGAAAATTCAAATATTGTCACCGCGATGTATGAAACGTCAACTGTTAATTTTTCGCGGGTTTTATTAACGTGTTGATTTTTTTTAAGACCTTCACACAAACCCGCACAGTTCTATATGCGATAAACCTACTCGTAACTGTAAACAGTATTTGTTTTGCTGAAATCTGTGCATTACTCATACAATTATGACTGACTAACTGTTGAAAACAAACTATGTCCTAATATTGGATCTGTTAAAGATCAGGGTGTTCCCTATTTAGACTACTAGAGATTGAAAGTCATATTTCATCAATTAATATCATCAACATGAATCGCTAGATGAATCGTTGAAGTACACACTGATAAAAGTGGCCAATTTACGTAAATGTTGACGAGATTAACGTATGGATTATTTACATAAATGTCAAATATGACGGATGAGATTCATCACTAGGTAGTAGGTACCAGTGCTGGAACTGGTTACAAGCACTGTTTGCGGGTTTTTTGCACAACCATGCTGTCATGTCAACGCGACGTTTATTTTTACGCGGGTTTTATTTAAGAGTTGATTTTTGATAAAGTCCCACACACCAATCAGCACGTTCCATATGCAAAGAACATAACTCTAAATAGTATTTGGTTTGCTGAAATCAGTGCATTATTAATGAAATTATGACGAACTAACAGTCGAAAATAAACAATGTTCTCACATTGAAGCTTTGAAAATTCCTCTTCGCTTCGATATCTTATTTACTTAAATTTTAAATAAAATTATTTACGTAAGTTAAATATGAGAGATGTGTTTTTCCATTAGTAGCCGGCAGTGGTCACAGCGCTAGAACTAGTTCCAATTATCGGATTAAGCGGCCAAATTAGGAAACTTAAGTTTTAGCGTTGATTTCCAGCACTTATAAACCGGCCCATGGGCAGATATAGAAATCACACCGCTTTTTAGTACTCATAATAAAATTTTGAATCAGTTTTAATTTGTAATTCGCGATGAAAGCTTTTCAGCCTCGCCTGTGAAGTACTCGTGTGCAGTGTGATGGCCGGTAAATATCACCCACTTTACTGTAATGCATTGCGACGTTCTGTTTGAACTGCCGATGCCATGGAAAGGAAATTTCTCGCATGCATTATTGCCATTTAATAGGGCAAGTAATCGTCCCTTCTTTACACGCCCTGATACACTGCACTACTTATTTTGATTAAACAGGGTAATCTATTCTAACAGGGTGGTTTAAATTTATTAATTATTATCAGTAAATTATAGAGAGACCCACAGAGCTGCTCTGTGATAGAGACTAAGTATAATTTCGCGTTTTGATAACGCGAATTTCATCATTTTCACGGAAATTTTCTTATTTTTCTTAGATGGTTTGGGCATGTACAGCGAATGGACGAAGAAAGGAGTGTAAGGATAATATTCTCGTATGACGCGAATGTGAATCGAAGAAGAAGACGGGGACGACCGAGGAAGAGATGGCACGATCAGGTGAACCAAATACTTGAAAAGAGAATGTATGAGACAATGTTTGAATGTGAATGAAGCAAGAAGTGTACGCAAGATCGAGTTGTTAAGCGGTCCGTTCTCGCTGCCTACCTCTGCCGTGAAACAGCATGATTGTTAGTTAGTCAGTTCTGGATTCTTGTATTTTAAAATAAAAAAGTAGTATTGTACGCTATAAATATTTCTTTGTATATTGTTTTAACAAGCTTGAATAGCCATAAAATGTATCGCAGCTAACTTCATGTCGAAAACGTTTCTTTTTTCAATTTTCAAACAAACAAAAAAATTAAAAAAAACATTATTGTTAAAAAGTAGGTAAAAAACATTTTTTCATTAAATTTCGCAATAACAATACGTGTGACTAGTGACGTAACTTGTATGGAAGAGATGAAAATATCCGAACACATCCGTTAGCTTCGGCTGACCTCGAAATACTAAACGAGTTGACGCAGGAATAAACTTGACGTATACGAATATTTTGTGGGTTTCAGGTATAGCTTTGTGCCTGAACGTACGAGATACGGCTCGTTGCGTTCGGACGATAATATAGCGACCGTATCACGTACGTTCGTATGGGTAGGGCGGTTAAGACTCATTATCACGTTACATTACCGTGTCAGGTGGAACCTTGTTATTCCAAAGGGTCGATGTAGATATGCCTCGACTCAAAAATATAAAATGTCAAAATACAAAATACACTTGGATGTTAAAAAATATAAAGTGATCCAGTGGCTTGTTTTAATTATAGTTATTTTTACTTTTCTAATCACTCTATGGCTCCTAGTTAGCTCTCCAAGGGGCCGTGACATGTTTCTCATCTTTCAAAGCACACATTATCATTTTTGTTTTATTATTTTTATTATTTTATTGTGAACGCTGAAACAACTGTAAACAATAATAATGTTTAAAAAAAATACTTGCAGAACTTAATAATAACATTATTAAATTTGGTATGGAATAAATTTAAAAAATAAATTAATCACAAAAACAATTAATAATTAACACATTATCATTGTAAAAAAATGTTTCCCTGAAAATTATTCAATCTGATTACAAAAGACCATTATATAATGTTAATATTTCTAATTTTGATACTGTTAATCTATGATGGAATTCCATTTTAATATGAATTTTTTTATTAATAACCTCTGCAATTTTTTCACTTTTTTTTTATTTTCGACTGGGCTGGTTTCACCCTATCACGGGCATCTACAGACTTTTAAACTTTAACAATTTTTAAACTAAATCTATCGTATATATATAGGAATTTATATGGTGTTATGTGTATTCGAGTATATTTGTTATTATTTCCTTCTGATTAATATTATTTTTAAACTATATAACTTCACACAGGCGCGCAGGAGGCCCCGAGGGAAATAATTTCCCTCAAGCCCTATATCATCTTTGGGGATGCTGTGTAGAAGGTTTTTTAGAGGATAGGAAGGAGTGAACTTGGATCTTGAAGAGACCCATGTTGTAGGATGGAGGAAACACAGAGACCGGCATATCATTCCACAGCCGAGCTGTTGAACACGAGAACGAGTCGTAGAAGCGACCCGTTCTCATGTGTAAAATGTCAACCGTGTGCAAATGTTAGGCGCAAATGTGCAAATTTAGCAAATTAATTGTATTATAAAAATATATCATTTTGATTATATTATAAAAACATATTATTTTTATTGTGTTAAAAATATATAGTATTTTATTTGTACCATAAAAATATATTATTTTAATTGTTTTATAAAAAAACACAAATGTGTAAAAAATACATGACTTAGACCAAATTATGAACCATTATTTTGCTTGACATTTCGTGAACTCTGACGTCATGAGATTTGCACAAATTGATTTTCTGTCTGGAATTTCTCTACTTTACGATAATTATTTTCCTGGATTATATTTCTATTGACTTTGTAAAAAACACATTGTCAATCGTAATACAACTCCTTCGTGAAAAATTCCGTCTGCGAACATTTTTCTATACCATCTCATTATAATAAAATGCGATTAATTAGAGCGGAATTCATAATTACCCTGTCTTATATGAGAAACAGAAAAAACTAATTACCCGCTGTACCAATGCATATGAAGCACTGTTGGGTGTTTGTATAAGAATTGTATTTGCGTGAAAAATAAATAACGATTTTATATAATTTCCTTATTTCTAGGCTACCATCCTTCGCTGTACATTGAATTGTAAAATCTGAAGGAAGAAGATAGGCTTGGAGATCATAATGAAGTGCTGATACCAACCCTAATGTTTGACAGAAGAAGGATAAAAATAGACAAAATGCTATATACATCGTATTGTAAAATTTTTGTGTACAGTGCCAGGGATCATTTCTCCCTCTTCCTGTGTCAACTGTGGTTAGAGGTCCATAAATGTGGAGATAATCTTCTCTACCCAGTGAGTGGGCTGCCTACTACTTTTAATTTATTTTTATTTTAAGTAATTGTAAACTGTGTTTTATAAGCTAGCAACACTTGCCGATGGCAATCTTATACTTAAGCCCGCTCACTAAGGCAATTCTGTAGAAATTATATCACTGAGGCGTATGTGTAGTTAAACCGTGTATGATCATATTACGAATGTGGATATCCGAAAAGGATGCAAGGCTGATTTAAGCATAATTAGCATGAATAAGAAAAAGACGCTTGGACAGAGGGGACATGTGGAGTGCGGGAATATATGAAGCAAAAGTGAATAATAGAAGAGTTCGAGGACGCCCGAGGAACACATGACACGATTATGTAAATCAAATGCTTGATTCGGGTCATGTCAAGAGTCTAAATAACCAGTTGCGGTTCGTGGTCTACATCATTGCGGGTTAATCAGTAAAGCATTTAAAAAAAAGGAAAGAATTTCGGCTTTTGAATTTCAAAAGTTTGCGGATAGATAGGTATTAGATATTTAAAAAATATATGTATTTATGACAACCACAAGTATTAGCTAATACGAGAAAAAGCGTAAATTTATGTTCGTGAGAGGATTTATTTTGCCACGAAAATATAACGACTAACAACATAAAAAACAATAAAAACAAACAAAACAAACATGTGGGACAATGTTTGAATTGAATGAATTTTTTTTATTTATTTGTAAGAAACAAACAGCTTTTAATACAGATTTATATAAAAGGAAGTTTCACAAAAGGTAAGCCAAAAAGGTTCTTATGCTAAAAGTGGTTAAGTAAATATGTTTTATTACAAAAAACAAAATAAAAAGAAAGGGAGGAGAGGATGAGGAAGAGGAAGATAGGATCGGGACAGGAGTGCTCTCGATACATTTTATAGGCGTGCATCACAATTTGTGGTCGTACGTATTACTGCGGTTCGATATTTTGAAAGGGTATTGTGAAGAATGTCGATATTGTGAAAGTGTGCGTTATATTACACACAAATACGGAGAATTGGAAAAAATTTTCCTGAAATTGGTCCTGCATGCGGGCAAATAAAAAAAAATCGGTTTGTCGGGTTGTTCTTGATGGAATGTGAAAATGGCGAGTCCAGGCTATTATTAATAATTTTAAATAACAAGATTTTATCAAATATAAAGTGTCGCGTTTGAAGCGTGATAAAGTTATGGAATTTTAAGGATTCGGTATTATTTGCAAAGTGTAAGTTAAATTTATAATTTATATGCTTAAACAATTTACGTAAAATGCTTTCGATTCTTTCAATATGGTCTTGGTATAAAAGTGTCCATATCGGTGTGCAATATTCTAAATGAGGGCGGATATACGCTGTGTAAAGGGAGTATGGAGTCTTTATGTTGCGAATGATAATGTGGCAAGACAGAGATGTATGACGTTCTATATTATTTTCCTACCGTTTCAAGGAAATAGCATGATGGTTTGTAAACCAGTTTTAGGTTAACCTTCAAAACCTATTTTAATACGATCTTGTTCAAATCGTCGTAATTAAGTACCTACCACATAATATCACACTGTCTCGGAAATTAATGACTTGGGTATATCGTTTGATAGGAAATTCAATTTTATTAAGCTTATAGAAGCCATATCCAATGAAAATTTTAAAATTTTGGGCTTTATTTTAAGAGTATCAAGTGACTTCAATAATACCAATACTTTAAAAAGGAATCATATCGAATACAATTCCACAGTTTGGTCTCTGAATTATGAAGTTCATTCGCACTCTATTGAAAGAATCCAACGTAAATTTAAGAATCGGTATTCCTATAGAGAATGCATAGACTACGATCATCTACTTTATTCATTAAATTCAGTAAAATTACCTGAACGTAAAATTATTTCCGATTTAACATGTGTGTTTAAGATAGTTAATTCAATGTTTTATACCCCTGAACTGCTATATTAGATTGCTTTTCATGTATCTGGTAGGACAAGACGGTACCTACCATTTTATTGTGACAATTCAACTTCAGCGTCGCAATATTATTCCC
This sequence comes from Halesus radiatus, assembly GCA_022606495.2. NCBI lineage: Eukaryota > Metazoa > Arthropoda > Insecta > Trichoptera > Limnephilidae > Halesus > Halesus radiatus. The sequence continues at coordinate 55,064 of JAHDVE020005866.1, read as the reverse complement.
CTATGCGACGGATTTAACATCTGGGGAACAAATACTTCGATGTTGTTGACATATTTGGCACATCAATGTTATAGTATAAGCATGCATTAGTACGATTTTTTCATCGAGTAGAGTTAGGTTATTTGAAACTGTTTAACTCTGGATAAAAGCGTCAAATTATGTTGTTTATTTTTATATTATCTCTTATAATATGTACATTTTCAATATTATTTGTAAATGACCATATAAAAGCCTATAATGGGAGAAAATAAGTCAATAAATAATTAAATACTGCATTGCGATCACTGGTAATAACGTTGTTTCTTTCAAAAGCGCGCACTGACCAACTGCGACTCAATATGGATTTCTCAGAATGGCTCTAATTAGATATTTCTTGAAAATTTCAACCTTAGATAAACCACAGATTAGAAAAGCAAGTTTAGAGTGCTTCTAAGTGATGTGAAGACCCAACGGTAATAATAATAATAATAATAGTTGGATGACTTGTATAGCGCCGTTTTTGTGAAAAATCACCTCAAGGGCGCGGTACAATTAATACGTGTTGATGTTCACATATACTATCAATTACTTAATTCATTTTGCCCTCTTCTCGCAACATGAAATGATTTTGTTTTAATACATTTAATAAATTCATGAAACTTGCCATCGAATAATAAATCCCTATTAGCGATGAGTCAGTCGAGAGTCACGGTACCAGTTCAATATCTCCATACGACTCAATTGAACAACGGCGCATTTAAGAGGCTACACTTATTAATTAAGAGCTGACCATAGCTCCCACGACTCCCAGCTTATACGACTCCCAGTTCATGAGCTCATACAACTCTTAGCTCATACGATTCACAGCTCCCAGCGTATAAATGTAGGTACATAACGTCCAGATGGCAGACTGAAAGGCGCCATTGGCGTACTGTATACACTGTACAGTACCTACACACGTGTTAATGCGCTAATTATTATTTTCAATTAATTATTATTTGTTACAAATTATACGATGATTTGTAACAAATTAGAAAAAAGGACATTACTTAAATATGCGTAATCGTAGAAATACTTGAATACTATCGAAGATCTGAGATACGTTTATCTTTTTAGATAAATAAAAATCTTTCCTAAGTAGTTCCAAAGTATATCAAAAAGAGTCACAATTCAATTGAGCCGTATTACGGTTTACCAGGAGTCGTACGCTCACGGCTCATCAGAATGCGCCGGCACTAATGAACGGTTCGTTCATGAACGATTCATCGCTAATACCTATGTACGAGTATGTAGACGCATCTAATTATTGTGAGAATTTCCTGAGAGTCATGATAAAGATAATCTCGAAGATGTATATAATGTTACTCATTGCAATTTGCATGGGTTGTTGAATAGAGTAATAAATATTATCATTAATCCATTTGGAAAATTTTGTTAGATAACTATAATTAATATCGTAGTACACTGTGTTCCTTACTGCGCGTTTTTGTAATAGTATTGCGTATAGTCTGTTCACTTGTTCAACAGGAAAACAACAGTCATTGAAGTTAATATTAATAATCTCAAATGTAACATGAAACAGAAAAGATACGGAAAATAAAAAAGATAACAGTCGCATCTGGGACTCTATACTAGATACCAACTGAGCTAATGCCACCTTATTGCTTTCCGTCATTTTTATCGATATCATATCTCAATTTTTGAAACTTTTAGTTTTTACTTTTTTTATATGAATACCCCACAAGAGTCCCAACTACTCCCAACCGTCTGAAGCCAGTAAGAATATGGCATCCCCAATTGGGGAATATTGTAAGGCTGAAGGTATTATTGGGGATGGGAAGGAGAGGGGGAAGAGGAAGGTGGGAAAATATGGCTATTCGAATATGATCACCAAAGACGTCTAAAAACCATTTCAAGTAACGCTTCAATTCTCAATGGTGGTCTTTCATCAGGGCGATACTAGTATCTTCCAATCTGGAACGTGCGCAAATATACTGCATATTATTTTCAAATTAATTATTTGTGAAACAGCAAAAATAATTAAAATAAAATTTACTTGCGAACGCCGGGATATGAACCTGCGACCTTCGGATTCGTAGTCGAGAGCCTTACCCCTCGACCACGGAGGCCGTCTATTAATCATCTTGAATTGTTTCCCATATTTCTTCAATTATTAAATGTTACAATGAGGTTTACAAGCTTCAATAAATTATTCCAATAAAATATTTTTAAAAAAACGTTTTAAAGATGCAAACGAATCACGTGTTAATAATAGCACGCGATTTCTTTTCTTTTCTCTCTGAGTAAATTGTTCAGAAACTACTTTTTTTTTTTAAATTTAACGTAAATCAAATTTAATAATGTTATTATTAAGTTCTGCAAGTATTTTTAGTATTTATTCTTTTGACATCTGTTTCGGCTTTCAAGGCTATTTTCAAACTGCGGTTAATGGAGTAAAATTCAATTAAATGGAGTTCCACGAATTAAACACAAAAACAATTAACGAGTAACTACTCGTCAAATAACTTTTGTTATAGGATTGACAAGGCGGTAAAAACAATGTTTTGATAGAAAGCAATCACTTTGTGGTTATACATTTAATTTTGTACCCTAATGATGCTTTTGTTAAGCGAAATCGGTCGGTTCTAATAAAATTAAATATATCTCGTGGTTATAAACGAAGTTATTGTTTTATTTTCATTAAAACAATGTACTTGACGGCGATGAAACTGATAACATATGTGCGCTAATCGGCAGTTTACTCAGAGGAGGTGAAATATCCTAACAGTCCTGGGAACACGTAAATTAAAGTCCAGAGCTGTGAATCGACACAAATTTAGCCTTCCGGCAAATGGAAGATTTTTGAAAGTAGCTTTTACGAATCAAAGCTGAGCAATTTACCTTTAGGCCTTAGAAGAAGACTGAGTGAATCGTATTTAGATTGTTAATTCCAAGATACATCAGTAACTTTAAAATTAGGTTTTTAAATAAGTAATTTACTTTTTTTGTTACATTAGCTCCACTCAGAAAGTCCTGAGAAAAACAATTTCGCTCAGGGCCTATGTCATCCTCGAAGGTGGTGTTTGGGGGTTCTTTTTAAAGAAAGGAGGGAGAAAATGTTCTAGGAAAAAAAATGTATGAAGGGTGGGTAGGAATCTGGGGGACAGTGTTTCCAGGAGTGACTTTTATAAATATATAAAAATTATTGTTTTTGCGTCTGTCTGTCGGTCCTCGATTTTATCGAAAATTACTTCACCGGTTTCGCTGAAAATAGCACAATTTGTTCTTATTAGTGCCGGAAAGCTTTATAGAGTAGTTTGAATGAAATCCAATGTGTAAAGCTGTTACTATAACGTTTTAAAATTAGTATAAAAAACAGTGAACCCGCCATGTTGTATTGAGGTTAGCCGATAGATATACCACTCTGAGTAGCCACAGATTACATATTCAAAAGAAGAAGGTTTGTTTGGGTAGAATATTTTCAAAGTGGAAAACACAACTTATATTTTGTGCATCGATAGAGTTCACAAGAATTTTTTAAGATTTTTTATTTTTGCTCATGCAAACGACCCCTGGCTATACCCATATATCTATATTTTGGGTATGATTAATTACCATTCCCTAGAGAAGCGTAAAGTTATTGGTATCAAGGAAAAAATATATGTACATATTTTTTTTACCTTATCGTTAATATTTTTAATATTAACTGTGGGGTCAAATAAATTTCTTTGTACCAGAATTTCAATCTCGAGGACGTCATCACAACATCGTGTATAGTGGAGCGAGTCGAACAAACTACTAAAATACTAAACTTTTAATTATAAAAAAAAAAAAACAGATCATTCAGTTTGGATGGGTATTTTGGCCTCCAATCCAAAATTCAGTTTTGTATGAAACATGCACCGCAGCCTTTAAGAACTTTATGATTTAGATAAATTTTGAAAAAATAAACGTTTGTAATGAAATAAAATATTCAAGTTAATGTTTCTTTATTTGAAGATAGTTACTTTCGCTGTCAAATCAATTATGCACCCTAATGACAAGGAAGAATTCACAACATCATAACTTTATATAAACCCGAGCAAGGCCGGGTACGCATCAGCTGGTAAATAATAAAAATGATTATTTATCGTTAAAGAGAATATATTATTTATATCAAGACACAATAAATGTCTCTATCATGAAACAACAATGTTCAACATTATTTATTACTTATGAAATATGTGTTATAATTATTTTCTTGAATAATCAATTTTATATCATTTTAATGATTTTTATGTTGTTTTATTACATTATAATCCCCACTTAACTATTGATGCCGTGCATTTGAAATTAAACCTGCAAAGCAATAACATTACATTAATGACGTAAGTGTTATAATTTAAACGATTAAAATAATGGATAAATCCATTATTCTATTGGTTCCTATATTCAGCCGAAAACAACCGTAAGACAAAAAAAACATTTAAAATTTTAGAAACAAGAAATGAATTAGTATTTAAAATGTTAATAACATATTGTAGCCTATAAATCTCATTGTAATATATTTTTATCATAGAAAATAATATTAACAATTCTCAGAATGAAACATGAAACCGAAAAGACACGGAAAATAAAAAAAATAACGGTATCAGCTGGGATTCGAACCCAGGACCTCATAGTCTATCCGGGACCTGCTGAGTCGTGATATCTCTTTCATAGTGGGTTGTCCCTTTTATACCCTCGAACATACGTTCACCACAGTAAGTTAATAATAATAATAATAATTGGATGACTCGTATAGCGCCGTTATTTTCTCAAAAATCACCTAACAGTTATCTTAAAGTATCAATTTGGTTGACTGGATTAGATTCTATTATTTTTTTCAGTTAAGTAACCCCCTCTACCCGCTGCACGCGCTTCTTTGTAGTTAGATGGGGGCTGATGTCCTCGTAATATCGATGTTTGGACACGCACCTTCTACTTAATCATTTGAGTTTTCAAATAGTATCTATGCAGTCGGCGAGTTAGCAAAAATTCTAAACGCCATGCGCGCATCCTCACTATCCTCGCTACTGGCTACGTGAAACCTACGCATTACTTTGTACGAACTAGATGAGGGTCGTTCTCTGATGGTCCGGTAAGGAATGAACATTTCACTCACTACTGCAGACACTGCGCAGAAAAGTCCCGCAATGGGCTGCGTTACCTTACTTTATCGAACTTTACTTTTCCGCACAGTGTCAGTAGTGAGTTAAATGTTAATTTAAATGAAAAATGTTTTTGTTTTAAGTCACATTATTTTATTTATATATATTTTTGCATTCGACCGGTTTCAGTTGGACTCAACCTTCTTCAGGAATGTGCCCATATAAACGTACACATGTAAACAGTTTAATTAATAAGTGATTTGATTTTTATAATATTAATTATAATATGTAATAAATGATTTTTTTGCAATTATCATCATTGAGATCTGAGCAGTAATCTATCAATGCTGATAGAAGAGTAGTTACTTTTACACCAATTATTAAGGTGTTAAGGGCCGGTTTTATAACCATCCGTTCGTAACGCTTGATAACATTTTTAACTAATATTTGGTCTACCGCCCGATTTCGCCGTTTTATAAACGTTCGTCAAATTATCGTACGTTTTCCAGTAGTTAGTTGGTGTCGGATGAACGCTTATTTGTAACCGTGTTCTATTTTAAGGGAAATTATATAATTTTCATTTTTGAAATTGATTCCTCATCGAGCAGTAAAAGTTGAACAAGTCAAAAATCGGACAGATAACGATTCGTTACGTAAGGGAGATTTGGTAGTTCGTTTATAAAACTGGTCCTATGAGGGCCAAGTCTGTATTTTTTGCGTTAGCTAACGCAAGTTAAATCGACCATATATAACACATTTCGAAAGTTTGCTAGTCTGAATCGTGCCAACAAGTTAAATTCACGTTTACGTAACGAGATAAATCCGTAACGTAAACGTGAGCAAGAGACGACGCTGCGTTTATGAAAGCTGTCAAAATGTGTTGTTATTTGCCGATTTAATTTGCGTTAGCTGACGCAAATGATACAATGTCTCCAAGGTCAAAATGATTATTATTTTTTTCCAATATTTACACGTCATAAGTATGCGTTGGTCGGTACACATATTGTCATTGTGGGCCGCAGAACGGCCGTTCTTCCCAACCCTACTGAGCAACTGTTGAGCTGAAATCTTGACTCAGCATTGTTCAAATGCACAAATACGCTCTTCCCAATGGAACTCTCGATCAAATTTACGATCAATTTAGGATATCGATTTTTGTGCTTTATGCTCCCCTCAACAGAGAACTAGTTATAAAAAGTGTCAACAGGGTGAACAAATCTCAATGAAATGTCAAACTTTAATTAAAAATGTAAAAATAATATACTTGAATGAAAAAGATTGGTTTCCGTTTTCGAATGTCAAAATATATTTCTTGTATGTTTTAAATAAAACTGAAGAGAACCTTACTTATTTTACTTATTATAAGCTACATTTTGTCTTTTTTTTCATGAAAGAGTAACGTTAAAACTCAAATGTTAAAGGAACATCTGTGAAAGTGGGCGGGCACTATTTTAAGGTCTACGAAAGTGTGCGGGCACCGCCATAAACAATTTAGGTTTTAAAAAAATGCTTGGAAACAGGCAAACAGAGCGAATGCTCAACAAAACACTTAGCTGATCGGTGCCTCAGATCGATCATTAGAAAAGTTGGGAAGAGCGTCCGTAAGTAATAATAATACCCTAGCAGCATGTTTTAAGAACGTAATAATTGAGATGTTGGGAAAAATGAAAGTATTCTATTTTGGCTTTCATTTCATTATAAATATTTAGAAAGCCGTGCTCATAAATATGTCTATTTGTTTGGTCGATCTCTCTCTCCAGCGTTCATTTGTAAAAAAATATTACTAACAGAAAATTTTAAATGACGTGTTTAGATTTCAATCGTAGATAAAATTGCGTTCAATATTGATCTGGTGATGGATAAAATCATCACAAATGACTTTCCCACCAACGCAATGTTCTCATTTTTTTCAATTGATTGTTCATATTGAATAAACTTTGTCATTCGCAAACTGTGATTAATTTTTATCAGTGAAAATTATGTCAGGGGTAAATCAGTGAATAATAAATTTGCCCGCTGTCCTTTTCTGTCGACGTAAGAATACCGCAACTGTAATACTTATCTGTAGTGTCAATATTTTTGTTAATGTTTTTTTTTTTAAATATACTTTTTGACTTTGCTTTAAAATTGAACTCACTCGATTCTCTTTGTTATATTGTAATTTAGTTTTATCATTACTCTATTATGACAAAAATTTACGATTATATACCAATTTTTTTTAAATGACCACATTTTCCGATGTCAAATGCCAACAACGTCAACAATGTTAGCAATGTCAACAATGTCAACAATGTCAACAATGTCAACAATGTCAACAATGTCAACAATGTCAACAATGTCAACAATGTCAACAATGTCAACAATGTCAAAAAGGTCAACAATGTCAACAATGTCAACAATGTCAACATAAGGTGGTCCAGGCCTATATATTAAAAAAAAATCAAATATAGGTGTAGCCGTACCCTTGATTTGTTACACCTACCATTCCTATGATGTGTTAAAAATTTCAGCCTCTTATCTTATATACAAGGGGGTGCTCATCGAATTATAAGTTTTTGACAAAATTTCAGGATTTTAAATAAAACACGTAATTTAAGGTTTATTAATATTACAAGTATTTTAATCAAATAAGTATACAAATTATTTAAATATGAATAAAATTTTGTAACAAAGTAATACTTAACATATTATTAGTCGCAATCTTTCAAAACTATGTTTGTTAACTACTTTTTGGATGTTTCAGTGGAAACGATTTTTCTGTTTTGTTCAACGATGTGAAGTAAAAATTGCTTTTCTTCCTCAGTCTTAGTGAGTAACGTGTTGTAATCTTCAAACAGTTTAACTCCTCTCTTCGCTGTATCATTAACAACACGCAAATTTGTGACGCAGCTTTTGCCTTGAAGGAAATCAACATTGTCATTCCAAGTCTCAGGAGGTAATTGCAAGAAAGAGTCCTTGATTTCCAGAACTAAGAGTGTTTTCAACGTTCTTTGTGTTGCAAAAGCATCTAATGTAACCTCTGAGGAAAGCTTAGCAGAGTCACCTCGTACTGAACGATTACCGACATCAGAATTTATTTTTTTGAACAATGGCCTGTTTCTCAGCATCAGACAGCTTGTCAGAAAACAAGGCAAATGCAAGTAGTTCATCTGACAAATACCATAAGTGACGCTCTAAGACATCCCTAGCTGCTATACTGATTTCGGAATCAATGGATTCGTACAATTTTAAGCTCTTCCAAAGTAGTAAGTCATTTACTGGCGCATCTGCTGTCAAAGGCGCTTCGATCCAAACTTTGGTGTAGATGAGCACACCAAAACTAACAAATCGAACAATTTGTTTTTCTTCTCTCTTGGTTAGTTTAAATGCTTGTAAATTATTTCTAAAGAGAAAAATCTTCAAAGCATACAGCAATTTCGCCATCCAACGAGCATGATGAATTGGACCTGGAGCGCGCCAATGTATCTTCGTAGGAGGTTTGTTCAAAACAATCATGGTGAGCTTTATTAGCTCTTCGTAATCATCACGAACTTGATTATCTCTAGATAGAGCAGTTGTAAGACTCTCAAGAGTATTTTCAGCGAACTGTTCTGCGTTCTTATCGAGGTCAAGACAATCATAGTCCTCCTTTGGTAATGTTTCCCAAATATCGCTGAATCTTTTGAAAAGTGGGATTTGAGGAGAGCTTGATGGCCCAAAACAAAGAGTAAATATTTTTGAAAGCATTATTTCAAATATGTGATGACGACAAGCAAGCCACAAAAGATCATATCCTGTCTTTCCTTCTAAAAGAGTGTAAGCTCCCTTTTTGGCACAGGTGTTAGAAGCAGTAGTGTCAAAACTCATAGCCCGGACTTTATTTGTGACATTCCACTGTTGCATTGTGTCAAAAACAGCATCAGATATTTGTTCCCCCGTTCCTGCAGTAAGTTTAGGTACTCCTAATAGTTTTTCACAACCATTACCAGAGACAAGAATCGGAAGGCGCTCTACTTTCTTATTGCCAGTTATATCGGTCATCAGTTTGCCGTCCCAATGAATTATTAATGTGTCAATATCAAATTTTTCTTTTATATTGGAGTTGTATTCGGATAATGCATGATACTTGTAAGGTTTTTCCCAAACAATATTGAAGTAAAGCTACAAGCCCGAGGTAATTATGCCTACTGGAAAAAACCAAAATAATTAGAAATTAGATAGCCAAAGACCACTTAGTAACAATTGTAAGAAAACCCACATATTCGAATAAAATCCTTGTAGACCACCTCTCTTACCCTCCCCCATATTTGTGTATATAAGCCTGAAGATGGTCTTGACAGGCTGAACCTGGTTACAGTCAAATAAAATTAAGTGGAAAAAAGTTTTATATTAGTTTTATTATAATATATTAAAAAGTACAAATTAAGCATTTTACACAAAAATTTCAAAAACAACACTCGATTGAGCACCCCTTTTTACTTGAGCCATCTCGCTGAAATTTTACTATGTTATTACTATGAATACATGTAACAAATTCACGGAGCGGTCAGATGAAAAATAATAAAAAAAAAATTTTGGACCACCCTAGTGTATATGTATGTATATGTGTATACAAAATGTATATTGTATCTACAATATACTTTATGACCGTTATTTATTTATGAATATGTATATGCAATGTTTAGTATATATATATATATAAAACCATTTATTATATTTACGTATACTTTCTATAAACACAAATTATTATATTAATGTATAATTTATCTCTAACATCTAATATCAAAATTAACGTTACTAATTACTAACATTCCAAACGATTTTTATTAATTCAAAGGTCGTTATCATTCTAAATAAACCGATAAAACCCAAATTTATCACGCTTCCCGACGGGGGTCGCTGACACCAAAGTAGACAGTCGTATATCCCAATGACCTACATCCTCGACTGTATTAAACTGGGTCAACATTCAAAATCACCCCCTTTTTTATCGAAATATGTAGATACGTATAAGTTTGTATATATATTCGAATTTCAGTACATCTTACAAAAGAAAAGGTACTTTTACAAATGTCGACATTTAATTGAAAAATAACTATCATCTTTTGAGATGAACTACCATTTTTTTGAGATCACGTACTTGTAGTTTGCGTACATAAATATTTATATAGCGCCGTTTTCATGGGAAAATTCAATTAAAAGGCGTTCCACATCCTTCGAACATATTGATGAGTTCAAAAGAATAAACAGAACCAACAATAATAAAAATACCAAAATAAGCATAATCATTCGTCGACGAAAAGTTCCAGAGTTATGTTATAAAATTAATCTTATTTTTTGACTTAGAATTTCAAGGTTCAGGCCTTGCAAATTTACTTTTTCCCTCAAACAAAATCAATTTAGAGTAAAAATCAAACTACATGAGATAAGTCAGGGTCTCATTAAATAAATCTGTCAACCAAACCAAAACGTAATTTGTTATGTGTATCGTATCTATAATTATCATTTATATTCGTATGTAAGATACTGAATATCTGGCACAGATTCTCGACCTGTGTTGGAGAGGTCAGATCCACAATTTTCCGGGAAAGCTGGAGTATTGTGGATTATAAAAACCCATACTGTTTACATATATTTATAATTTGTAACTATCGATTGGACAGAGATATTACTGATTATTACTGATTATTATATATTACTGATTGTAAGCGTAGTTATTTCTGAACTTTTGATGCGGGGGACGGCCTTTCAACCCGGACTTTGCAATAATCGCAAGTATCTAATGTTGTTTGACGAGGGGATGAAACCGGTTTGATCTGTTTTAAATGCAGCTGTCTGGAGGACGGGAATTCGGAGGGTCTTGGACCCATGAATATGGAAGGTGCTCTTTTCCGTCGCGGTGCAGAGGATGTTCAGATCAAGTCACAAACTGAGAATGAAGGGGTTCGTATACCGGCTGTTCAGTCTGTACGTCTGTGGGGAGGGGGTTACCAACCGGAAAAGTGGTCATCCGAGTTTTTTAGGGGTTGGTCTGGAGCCGAATTGCTGGAAAACAAACCGTATTCGATCACTTATCATAACAAAAAAAATGAAAAAACTTAAATCAAATCATGTAATTTTCACAAATTTAGGAGAGGATGGAGATGGCGCCAAAACAAGTAAAACTGTACCTTTTAACCATGAAAATTATTGAAACGAATACATGTAGAATAACACTTAGTACGATTAAGAAAGACGATAATACTATGATCATTACATTTATGTATACAAAATTTAAAATTGTAACTACATCGTATTAAATAGATCAGGAATAGTGCAATTAGTATAGCCCAGAATCTAAGTTTTCCCATTAAAACTCCCGATAAGTAAAAATAGAAAATCTAGGGGCAAAGTTAGGAAAATTCTAGTCAACCTATAGAAAATTTACGTAGATTGCATAGTAGGATAATAATAGAGAGTTCAGAACATTAAAGTCTAAGATAGGAATGTTAGGAATATAATTCTGTCAATGGTATGCGAGAGTCTGCGAACGCTACAAAGAATAGGGCTTACCACCATATAAGACCATGTTTTTCCAATAGTCTGAACCAAAAATAAAAACACAACGTAGACTCGGAAAAGCTTGGAAAATTGACCACATTCCAGTGAGAAATTTTCCGCCAAAATTATGAAAATCGAAAACACTCGAATGTTAGCATAGGGGTAGACGTCACACGCTGGCCAAGGAGGAAAAAAACCTCAAATTAGTTAGGAAAATTTAAGGCAGCAGTAGAGGAGTCATCTTAAATCGGTGGCGTGAACAGAAGTCTATTGCTAAATTAAATCATAAACGAAGGAAGGGCGGGTCATCACATCATAAAAGAGTCGGTGAGGCGAGGCCATCTCAAGTTATAGAAATCTAAAATTAAAAAATAAATAAATTTGGTAACCTATATATAATTTTACTCCCCTTTTGTGCATGTATATATATTTTTAAAATAATCTATTCGCATTTAATTAAAAAATTAAAGCCTCTCTGCTTGCGCAGTGTTCTAATTGTAATAAAATATTTACTACAACAGCATCACGGTCTGGAAGTCGGGCCACTGGAGGCGGTAGTGTAGCATGTTGCTAGTATTTTGACGTCTATGATATTTGATTACACGGGTAGCTTTTATAGCATCAGTTGTGTTAACTATTTGTTTATATGTATAACAATGGTAGAGGAAGTACATGGTATTGATTTACAAAGCATAATGTGTGAGTCAAACTATAAAGTTGACAAATTTCAAATAAAAATGTATTTTTTCCTCGAATTTAGTAAGGAACTTGGACGTTCATTTATTCAGTTGGTCATAACAATCAGAGAAAGATGATAATAAAACCGTCATTTTCAAATATTCAATGCAGAATAATTCATACCTGAACTTAAAACACTGCACACAGCCTACCTTTGGACATAAAGTAATGTACGCCACTGATCGTTAGGGATCTCATTATTAGGAATATCATTTTCATAAACACTTTTAAATGACATCGTAAAAAGCATTCACTTTGTGGCTTGCCATAATTATAATATAAATTCATAAATCGGTATTGAACCACTTCACTTTAAAATAATGGGTACTTTTCGGAAGGACTTCCGAAACCTGTCGATCATTATATTAAATTGAAGTGGTTTATATTACACTTTTAAATGATTTTTCAAAAAGATTTAGGATAATTTGGGAACTGTCTGCGCATTTGTTATTCAGATAAATAATATTTGGTAAACATCAAGCATTCTTTAGAAATATTCCACAATTTGTTTACATTATGATGAGCCTCTTTTTCTATTACACGAACTCATAACATTTTTCAAATAATTCTTTGCATTGCCTTCACAAGTTAGTAAAAATTTAATAATCATTAACGTTTCTAGATTGCTTATAAAGATATTCAGTGATTTTGTTTTTTATTGTAAATTAGTTTTATTAATTCTTTTGAAATCAGTTTTAATAAAGTTGTACGATGAAGTTTTTAAATTCTGCAATATTCCAAACTCATTCGTAATAATAATATTTAACGCCGGATGGTGTTAATCTAGAGCTAGAGGTAGTAACAATTGGTCCGATTGCTCCACGACTGTCTTCGAGTCACCAGAAAATACTAAGCCAAGCAATCGATCATTATAATTGTGCGCAGTGTCTACTGAATCTATGCAATCTGCATGGTTTTCAAGAAGTGTAGATTGTAAGAGTAAGGTTTGTTATAAGATTTAGCAAACAGTTTACTAAACCCAAAGGCGTGACTTCAATGTTTAATTGCATCATAAGGTTCAAACTTAGTACGCTTCTGCGGTATGGGCCCCATAACAGAAAAAGTATGTAAAAATATAGGAACAAATTCAAAAAATCTATATATGAGAATGCACGGCGAGCACCCGAAATTTATGAACCATGAGGATTTGCTCTGTAAGATGCGCTACCAAAAGCCTCTAGTCTAGAAGAAGTTGGAGCCTTGCATGAGATACATGAAAACTGGGAAGTCAGCAGGCCACGACGGACTGAGTTTTGAACACGTTAAACACGCAGGAGGACCAATTTTACAGCTGCTGGCGAGGCTATTTACTGATATTTTGAAGAATGGATACTTACCAAATAATATGACAAGAACTATTATAACACCCATTCTCAAATCTAAATCGTCGGACTCAACCGCCCAGGACAGCTATAGACCGATCTCCGAAAAGAACACTAGAATACTATAGAAATAAGAAAACCACCTCATACGCATGTTTCCTCGACCTGAGTAAGGCCTTCGACAGGGTTTCTCACCCGCTGTTATGGGCTAAACTCAGGGATAGAGGCATATCATCGGAGGTGATACACATCCTCGACTTGTGGCACAGACAGCAGGAAAACCTAGTAAGGTGGAAAGATGGTCTTTCCGAACCTTTCCTCCTTAAGAGCGGCGTCAGACAGGGTGGATGCATGTCCCCGATATTGTTCAACCTCTACATGGACGAACTAACTGAAAGGCTAAACAATGCAAGGGTAGGCTGCCACATCGGAGGACAGTGTCTGAACAACATCAGTTATGCGGACGACATGGTACTAATGGCACCATCTATAAGAGGGCTGCGCATTCTCCTGAAGATCTGCGAAGAGTTTGCTGAAGAAACAAACATGTCTTATAACCCCAATAAAACAGCTCTGTTGGTCAAGGCCCGACTCGTATTCCTGCAGCTACCCTGAACGGTGTGATCTTGAAGGTGACTGAAGAAACCAAATACCTAGGACACATAATCACCAGTACTCTGATGGATGATGATGACATTGATAGGCAAAGACGCGCTCTCAGCGTGAAATCGAATATGCTCAGTAGAAGATTTCGCCTTTGTAGTACCGCTGTGAAAAGGACTCTATTCCTTGCCTTCTGCGCAACGTTGTACACCTGCGAACTCTGGGCAAACTACAAAAAGAGTAGTATGGAAAGACTTCGTGTACAGTATAATAACGCCTTCCGCATAATGTTTGGCCTCCCCAGATACTGCAGTGCTTCCAGTATGTTCACGGAGGGCGAGTTTCCGGTTTTGCAGCCCTTATAAGATCCAGGGTGGCTGGAATGAGGGAAAGAATAAACAGCTCCAGGAATATCCTCATCATGGAAGCCCGCCTCAGTCCAGCCTCCAGCATCGACGCATACTGGACAAATATATTGGCCCCTCACAATATAAATGCCGCAGCACCCCTAAGGAGTTATTCTAATGTTATTTAGTAAAATTCTTTTTTTTTTAAATTTATTTTTTTTTATTTTTTTTATTTTTGGTTTATGTGTGATGTATCACCTTATACTACTGTCTTATAATTATTTAACTTTTTTATTTTATTTTTCAAACTCTTGTACATATTTTGTATATTTTTTATAACTATTGCATGTATATTTTATATGGAATGTGTGGGACTGCACTAACCTCCCCACATACCGGAATAAAAATTTATTATTATTATTAGTAACGGCGTACAACACAATTTGATAGAAAGTACATACCTCCTCGAGTGATATAAGTTATCTGCACCAAACAACTACTTTCAAGGGCCGCACCACGATCTG
The DNA here is from genome assembly GCA_022606495.2 of Halesus radiatus. Taxonomy (NCBI): domain Eukaryota; kingdom Metazoa; phylum Arthropoda; class Insecta; order Trichoptera; family Limnephilidae; genus Halesus; species Halesus radiatus. The sequence continues at coordinate 39,903 of JAHDVE020005866.1, read as the reverse complement.
CTATGCATACCACATAGCAGAACAAACGTGTTGACCCAGCGCAGCCTGACACGATGTATGGTGCTGATAAATAACACCTCTCTTGATATCTTCAATATAAACCTTGAAAGTATCAAGAGACAGGTTAATTAATTTTTGTCCTGAAATGTATTTTTGTTTGTTGTGTTGTATGTGTATAGTAAAAGGATGCAGTCTGTTATGCACAAAAAAAGAAGTGATAAGGACAATTAAAAAATTGTGCGGATATGTAAAGTTGTCCCGCAAATAACTCACGTCAGATATTTGTATATTCCCAACACATGTATCTACTGTCTTCCTGCCTTTTCAACGAGATAAGTATAAAATAGATTTTTTTATGAAATAACTTTCTTTCTCACGGATAAAACATATTGGTTATAAAATGTTGAAAAGTAAGATGTGGGTGTTTTTACTCGTCGTTCACCACTTTGTTGGGAGTGAAGTAAGTATTTTTTGTGTGTACAGTATCGTGGGACTACTGCGGGGACAAGAGGGAACTGCGGGCGGGTGTTGCAAACTATATTGAACCAATTTCAGCCACTATCGGCGTGCATGAATACAATCAAACGTGCGCTCTTTAGCATAGAAATATAGATACATATCATATATTTAAGTTGTTATTTCACCTTTGTTCTACAAATTTCCTCTCTATAAAATTATTTTAACGATTTTAGTTTTAACTATGTTCTTTTCACTGGTGATTATATACATTATTGTCACCTAAAACCCCCATTGGACGTGTATAATAAGTAGGTAGGTACTCATATGTTTTTTATATTGAGATGATTATTGATGATGATGATCACTGTTTATTGAGTATTATATTCATTTGCAAAATTGTTGATCTCGATTTCAGGTTTAGTCTTAGAGAGGTTAATAATTGGATTGTAAAACAATACATTTTTAATTTGAAGAAATAAGAAATTAAAAATAAACAAAATATATATAAAACGCACTATATAGAAAATGAACTATACAAAAAATGTATAAAAGCACTGTATAGAAAACGAACATCATAAAAATATACATAAAAGCACTATATAGAAAATAAACTACATAAAAATATACATAAAAGCACTATATAGAAAATGAACTACATAAAAATATACATAAAAGCATTATGTAGAAAATGAACTACATAAAAATAAACATAAAAGCACTATGTAGAAAATGAACTACATAAAAATATACATAAAAGCACCATATAGAAAATGAACTACATAAAAATAAACATAAAAGCACTATGTAGAAAATGAACTACATAAAAATATACATAAAAGCACCATATAGAAAATGAACTACATAAAAATACATATAAAAGCACTATATAGAAAATGAACTACATAAAAATAAACATAAAAGCACTATGTAGAAAATGAACTACATAAAAATATACATAAAAGCACCATATAGAAAATGAACTACATAAAAATACATATAAAAGCACTATATAGAAAATGAACTACATAAAAATAAACATAAAAGCACTATGTAGAAAATGAACTACATAAAAATATACATAAAAGCACCATATAGAAAATGAACTACATAAAAATACATATAAAGCACTATATAGAAAATGAACTACTTAAAAATATATATACATACTCGTAGGTATATTTTTTTATATGAATACCGCACAAGAGTCCCAACTGCTCCCAACCGTCTGAAGCCAGTGAGACTATGGCATCCCCAATTGGAGAATGTTGTGAGGCTGAAGGTATTTTGGAGGGGAAGGAGAAGGGGAAGAGGAAGGTGGGGAAATACCTGGCTATTCAGATCTGGTCACCAAACACGGCTTAAAGCCATTTCAAGTAAAGTTTCAATTCTGAATTGTGGTCTTTCACCAGGGCGATAATGAGAGTATCATCCACTCTGCAACATGCGCAAATATACTATATATTATTTTTAAATGAATTAATTGCTAAACAACACACATTAATTAAATAAAATTTAGTTGCGCACGTCGGGATTTGAACCCGCGAACTTCGGATTAGTTGTCGAGAGCCTTCCCCCTCGACCATGGAGGCCGATGGATGTTACTGTGATGTGATAAAATTTTCTTACACTCATTAGAGGCAACATTCTCTCGTTTCGGTGACATTTGCGGGGAAATTAGAAGTATGTTTTTATCCAACCGAAGGGATTTTTTTTTTCATTTATTAATATTCGATTGAGCTCCTACTGAGACAGGCCACGAGCCGCCACTGAAGCTTAATAGTCCTAATACTTTGGTACATTACATATTACACGCAGCGCACTTTGAAACTAGATAAATAAATTAAAACTGCTTCCTCGAAGTACGATAATTTCTGGTTTCTGATAGTTACTAGTATGAAATAGTATTATCACATTAAGGAATGCGTGTAAATGCCATTATTCGCAGGTAGAAGCACTTATCTACGCATGCGCTAAGACATATTTCACATAATTTTCACGTCATTGATATGGTGAGCGGAAATTTTCGAGAACAGTTTTTTTTATCAAAGTCCTTATAACAGTTGAAATGTCATGTTAGTTAAACAACCAAACCAGATAATCACAACGTGTTTAAGATCCTGTTACATTTGATGTCACAAATCGGCATATCTACAGAGCCATTTAATTTTTTTTTAATATAACGGTCCTTTTTAATAGCCGATTTTCATCCCATCGGCCATACGAGTATGTCAGATTATAAATTGGGTTGTTTGATCATCCGTTGATTTACCAGTCAAGCATCACCATTTACCAAAATTATTTATTAAAGGTAACATAGGAAACTGTAGGGAAATATTACTTCATCTTGTAGGCTTTTTTAAATTAACAGAACAATAAAAGGACGAATTTTAGTTATTATGAAACACAAAATCACACTTCTTCAATAAATGCTTTGTGGCATCATTTTAAATTAAATAATAGTAAAATATTTTGTTTTAGTATTCATTGTATCCCGACGAAGGAACCATTGGATTTGAAACATGTAGATATTAATATATTAAAATGGTGGTTCAAACAAAATTATTTATTATTATTTAAAACATGTTCATACATTTCCCTTCACGTTAGAAACTTATAGATGTCACTCGTATTAAAGATTAAAAATGGAATAATTTATATACGATATTTATTAAAATTCTATTACAATTAGATACTAGTATATATAATATCTTTATCTTTTATACCTGTTAACAATATTTCAATTTATATTTCGTCACATGTTATTGTAATATATTTTATTTACCTGCTAACATTATTTTTCATCTGTTATAATATCTACTGGTTAATTTTTTTCTTCTATTTTATCAATTTTATCTGTTTTATCTATGTTATATACTTACCTATCAGAATTATTTATTAACTATATTACATACGCGTTAAAAATGAAAATAATACAAGTTAGAATTATTTTTGATCCGTTTTTAAAAACCAAAGTGTCTAGTACACGATGTATATACCGGTTATATTTACATGAACATTTTAGAACGCAGATAATGGATGACAGGTAGACACCTATTTGTTTAATTTTACCTAACTTGACAGTACTTGTACGATTGACAACAATTATAACAAATAACGTAATAAGTATTTAATAATATTGTTGTCATTTCAAATCTCCAAGCCGCTGTATCAAACATTAGGTTACCTACATTTTTATTTCAAAACATAGCCCACTTAACAGCTTTGATTATTTTCAATTTTTCGAGTTTTCCAGAAAAAAATATTACTTATATGGAATATCTAAGTGGAATCCTTAGATATTGCTATTTCAGGACAAAGATAACTTTTTTGTGTTTATTCCATAGATAACTTTCTAATTCCTCCAATAACACGTGCAATATGCTGCGTTTTAAATATTATCCCCGCGTGCGAAACTGTAGGCAAATATTCTCGTAAGTATGTTCATCTAAAGTGATGGTCCTGTGCATTATGTATCTACTTGCACGTAATATAAATAATGGGTACCTACATCTTTGCGCAGCATCACGCTTATTAGTAAAATGCATTGTAAGTACCTACAAACAATTTTTTGTGTTATTGATTGACGAGCTATTGAGCTGGTGGATGAAATTTGATTGTTTTAATAAAGAATAGGTTGTCGAAATGGATTGTCCATAGTTAGTGGTGAGATAGAGCCAAGAAATAGATAATTTATTGTACAGCGCCCTTTCAAGTTATCTAAATATTAATATTATAAAATAAGTTCGATCAGTCTTTTCTTGCTACATTCACATGTAGGTTTACAATATTATGGATTATTATGAACCCGTATGTAATAATTATAATGATTGGATTGCTTTTACAGCGTCGTTTGCGTGAGGTAATCACCGCAAGCCCGCTTCACAACTAATTTATTTAACATAAAACTTAACCTTACAACTAATCACTTACACCTAAGATATGTAATTAATAACTTATAACTAAGACTTGTAACTAGCAACTGACTACTGACACTTATAACTGGTGACTTATATCTATGACTGGTAGCTATCAATCAGTGGCGTGCAGTCCATAAAGGCTGAAAAGCTTTGCCTAGACCTACCCCAAGAAAAATGAACCATAAGAATAAATTATAGACAAAAAATTATTGCGATAAATTTCTTATCAAAATGTATTTTTTCCAAGAATTTTTATGTCCGTTTATTCTGTTGGCCATAACAATCAGCGGAATATGATAATATAATAATTATTTTCAAATACCTTTGGTCATAAAGCAATGCACGCCACTGCTAGTGATAACTAAGACTTATAATTGTTGATTTAAAACCACTGAATATATATTTATGACAAAGTGAGTCATTTCCCAATACTGCAATATAACTTACAACTATGGCTTAAAACTAGAGACTTTTAACTAATTTTTAATTGTTTTTGTGCTTAATTCGTAGAACTCCAATTTTAAATTTTTTTATTTTATGTAAATCAAATTTATAATGTTGTTATTAAAAAAAAATAAAAAAACCTTCAACTAACATACTTATTTACACTGAAAAATATACATGTTGTGATTATTATTGCCCGTGTTGTCAGGGATAAATATAAAAAGAAGTTGAAATAGCGTTAAAAGATTAACATAGTATTGATGGAGATATTCAAGGACAAAGAATGTGGGTCTTACTTATGTACATATCTTTATAAATAAGTACGTACCTATTTGATATGATTATGTTATATTATTTTAAGGATAGTTTTTTCTCAGTGATGTACCGATGTACCGGTTGAAAACTGGTGGGCGTGACTCGGTATGTATCAAGAAGTTGAGTTACAAGATGTGTCCCCCAATGGGCGGGCCGCTGTGTCGCCATTGGCCGGCTGGGCGTGCTCTATTCCGGTGGAAGATACCTTTAAGCCGCGTATCCATGCAGCATCCACTAGCCTTTCACTTGTTTCAGTAGATATTTTTAACGTCAAGCGATTGACACATTTGAATCTCTCGGTCAGTGTTTCTTGTGTCAGTGCTTTCTGGAAATATCGAGACCAAACTAAATACCTAATTACTTGGAGGTACGTGAACACATTTTAACGATTTATTTTGATTCTAGTATTTATTTTTTTAAACCGGTGATTTCAGGAAAACTCGTCGATTTTATTATACAATTTGTGCTACGAAACAATTTGTGTAGGTATCAATGAAACATGTTTAGGTATCAATGAAACATGTTTAGGTATCGATAAATGGCAATCGATATTTATAAAATATTTTGTTAATAATAAATGCACTGATCTTCCTTTTCTGTTTTTAAATATGCAATGTTTATCTGAAAACCGACTTAGACTTTGTCATATAATAAATATGAACGTTTTCACTAAATTTAGAATATTTATGATCCTTTGAAACACCTACACGACTAATACTGGTTTATTTTATAAATGTATGGGAGAGGAGAAATAATAAAAAAAAAGTAAAATTGACAATGATCAATAGTTTACGCGTAGGTAAAATTGCCATTGTTTGTACTTTCAATAAGTTCAAACATCATTAGACGAATGCAAATATCTAAATCCCCTTCAACGACTGTTTCCATGCTGTGAAAATGAGTTTGTTATTTTATGAGCTGACAAGAATTTAAAGCAAATGATGATCCACTTTTAATAACCTATCATCCGCTTTTTGTAACAGTGGGTTTTCAACAAAAAATCTCGTCGAATGTTAACTATGACAGTAATTTTAATAATTTATTTATGCATAATTAAGTAATTATTTAGTTGTTTAAAACAAGATGTTTCGGGAGTAATATATAACGATCATCCGACATCCAGAAGAGATACAAGAACACGTTTTTAAAAACCTCTATATTTTATTTCAAACATTTCATTATCATTTCCAAAACACATTATTGCCAAGTGAAAGCTTACCCGTTCTTGAAGACATTTAGCAACAGATTTCAGAAAACTTAATTTTGATGAAATTGGTTTTTTTAAAATCCTCCATAACTCTTTAGAAGGTAGCGCTGCATAGTGCCATGGATCAAATACATGTTAATGATACCAAGCTTATGTCGATGACACAGTTAATGGTGAAACGCAAAGAGGTCTTTTGTTGAGAATACGTTCTCTTAGAGGCCGGAAAGTGCGCTTATGTGTTGACTCGAATTAATATAGAAGGTAGCGCTGCCTAGTGCCATGGATTAAATACATGTTAATGATACCAAGCTTATGTCGATGACACAGTTAATGGTGAAACGCACGGAGGTCTTTTGTTGAGAACACGTTCTCTTAGAGGCCGGAAAGTGCGCTTATGTGTTGACTCGAATGAATATCGGATAATAAGAGTGAAAAACTTAAAAAAAATACAATAAGGGCACCTATTAACAATATTCACGTTTCGGCAGTTTGATGACTTAAGTATGACAAACTATAGGTTTACTGAGTGTCCGGTCAAAATCTCTAATCGCCAGCTGCTGTCACAAACTTAAGAATATATTCTATTTTACTCATAACGTAAAAAAAACCATACGTTGAAAACTAGTGTCTTTGATACAGAGCCAACAGTAGGGTAGAATGGAACAGTACCTATCCGAATGCTCAACTTATAAGATTTCTGACGAATCCAAATTCTAAAAAAAGGGTTTGGCCATTCGAAAATTCCACATCGCAGTAATATTGTAGAAATCCAGTATTCCATCGGTAACTGCAAACATTTTATTTCCATCGATTATAGGTATTCCCCAAAGACGTACAATTAAATCAGTTAAATCTTTAAAATGTCAGATTTTTACTAGGTTCTGTTGGTGGTGCAATGTTGGGCGGCGCACGCTCCCGGGTGCCCAAGTGCGCCCGCTGCAGGAACCACGGGCTCATCTCGGGTCTGCGCGGTCACAAGCGGGCTTGTGCGTATCGCCACTGCCAGTGCGCCAAGTGCGGCCTGATCAAGGAGCGCCAGCGTATCATGGCTGCCCAGGTAAAAAATGAAAATCTTTAAATTATTTACCAGAGTTGGACTCCTACTTGATCAGTTCAATGCATCGGTGATCTTCTCCTGCTTCTGTGCCAGTGACAGTGAGCTTTTATAGCTTCGAGTTCTTAGTTTGGCAAGCAACGTGTACAAATTATTTTAGGTTATATGCTCTTGCCAGACAGCCGATGCCTAGCTCTCCCCAAATGGATAGATTAGAGCGCCCGGCTGTCGGAACGGTATCGGTTTTGGATGCGTTTTACATAAAGCTTTCTTTAAGGTGGCACTGAAACGTCAGCAGGCAGCCGAGGACCGGATAGCCCTTCACCTCGCGGCCGCCGCGGGAGCCCTGTCCCCCGGGGTCGGAGGCTCACCGGGTGGGCCCAGGGGTAGAAGCGACGCTACGGCTGCAGCGCCGCAATTGCCGCCGGGACGGATCTTCGGGATGACTGTCACGCCGCCCACTGACTCAAATAAACCCAATGTAAGTATAGTTGAAGCGATGTAATAATTGCAAGATTCTTACATTTTTTGTTACTTTGAAGTTTGGTGAAATTTGGTGAAACGAAAAAAAGGTATTTAAACAAGAAGGCTTTAGGCTTAGATTACACAAGTAGATTATAAGTATTGAAACAAGGGGGCTCTAGGATTAGATTACACAAGTAGATTATAAGTATTGAAACGAGGGCGCTCTAGGATTAGATTACACAAGTAGATTATAAGTATTTAAACAAGAGGGCTCTAGGATTAGATTACACAAGTAGATTATAAGTATTTAAACAAGAGGGCTCTAGGATTAGATTACCCAAGTAGATTATAAGTATTGAAACAAGGGGGCTCTAGGATTAGATTACACAAGTAGATTATAAGTATTTAAACAAGGGGGCTCTGGGATTAGATTACACAAGTAGATTATAAGTATTTAAACAAGGAGGATCTAGGATTAGATTACACAAGTAGATTATAAGGTTTTGTTCTAGGGTCATTATCACATGTAGTAGATGATGTAATACCGTGGTTGAGGAGTAAGGCTCTCGACTAGGAGTCCAAAGGTCGTGGGCTCAAATCCCGGTGTAAGTACATTTTATTTAGGAAGTTAATTTGTGTTGTTTCACATATAATTCTTTAGAAATAATAGGTATACTCGTATAGTATATTTGCGCACGTTCCAGAGTGGAAAATACTCTCAGTATCGCCCCGGTGAAAGACCACCAATCAGAATTGAAACGTTGTTTGAAGTGGCTTTAGCTGTGTTTGGTGACGATTTGAATAGTAGGTATTTCTCCACCTTCCTCTTTCCATCTCTTTCCACTTCCCGAACCCTTCAGCCTCACAACATACCCCATTTAGGGATGCCATAGTTTCACAGGCTTCAGATGGTTGGGAGCAGTTGGGACTTTTACGCGGTATTCATATAAAGAAAGAACAAAAATGAATGCTTTACCGCCCTAATAAATGTTTTAGGTGCGATGTGTTTTGAGAGTTTACCTAATCATTCGTGTAAAACATTTTAGGAAGAAATAATTCAAGTTGATTCCGAATCGAGTGATATCAAATCAGATTCTGGTTGCGTCGATGAAGACGGTTCCCACCCAGAAAACTCCAGCCCTTGCCCATACAGGTAAACTTCATGTATTTTTAAACGTTACTATTTCAGTGCATTATTTAGCCTTTAATAAATTGCAGCTTTAAATTTCTATTCGTAGGTATTTACTCGAACAAGTTCTAAACTATAACTCTTTTTTCACGACAGCATTCAATTCGATATCCTATTTATTATTTTCATGAGTGCAGGTGCAACTTACCTTTCTTTGTGAATTTCTTGATTAAAAAACCTTTGAAACTGTCTTCCATTGGTTTATTTTCGACCAGACCGGTTTCACGCTATCACGGGCATCTTCAGACTGGTACAATTAAAACTAAAACTAGTCAGGAGTGAGTCTCATTGCTCGTTCTAATGTAGTACATTTATGACTGCGAAATTCGTTTTACTGCTGACGGAACGGGTTTACAATTATATTTAAAATTATTATCGGGTTTGTTTATTACTTTCTGGAAGACGGATTACATTGTGTTTGTTTAATGAATCGGTTTCAACGAATTGATCGTTTCAAAATTATAAATATTTTTCTGTAAAATAACATAACTTACGTTTAAAATTGCTATTTCTGGCGTTCCGCAAGACCCTCGTAATAATCCATTTTTAACTGTAGTGAAACATCAGATGATCGTCCAATTGGCGTCAGTCGAGCCAGCCTTGAGATGCTGTCAAACCTGTTCCCAGGACGAAAACGGTCAGTGCTGGAACTTGTCCTGAGGAGGTGCAACCACGATCTTCTGAGGGCTGTGGAACACTTCAACTGCACCCAAGAACACCACCCGCCGCAGGTGAAATACGGCAGATTTGTATGTAAACCTTTTGATAAATGACAGAATTAAGAATGTGTCTATCTAACATTAACCTTAATAACATTACAAATATTCACTGGAAAATGATAATTTTTTTTTGATATTTCATGTTCCTACGTTCATGATGTTTCATATATTACCATCCTTTGTGATTCAAAAGTACTAATTTAATAATAGGTTTGCTCATTTTAGTACCTACGCATTTAACTAAATTTCTACAGAAAAAGAGGTTAAATTACTTGTTGGTTAGATTCCCGCGAACCGCAAACACGTATTTATGGAGATGGAATTTTCATTTAATATATTGCCAGGTATTGTAATGTCGATTGTTTGGTTTGACGGATTTTTAAAAATGGTTATTAAAATAAATGTTTCTAATTACATCAAATGTTAAATGTTTTCAGACTTGTGATTACCAATAGTATTAATAATAACTCGAATACTATGTATACTAATATTTTAGAAATTAGAAAGAGTGTAAAAATTGTTCATTAAAATTATTAACAACCAATTTTTTTAAAATAGTTTCTTGAAATTTATTTTCACATTAATAACTATATTTAGAATATTATCAATATAAATTTTAATAACAGTAAATATTATTATTTAATTTTTTATTATTTGTAATTTCTTGTTTTTGTTTATTATTATTATTAATAATAAAAACAATTTCTTTTAAAATTTGAAATATAAATTAATTATTTTAGATTTTATAATAATTTTATTAGTATTTTTACATTTTTAATTAATTACCTACCTACTTTCATCACTTATTGTTAATTTTTGTTCATGTTTGTAATTTGTCTATTCCTACATTATTATATTTCCATGTTTATTATTCGTCTATACTTGTCATTATTTATTGAGGGAAGCTTAGCTTCTGAAACATTTCAATATTTATATATTAAAAACAGTGTTATAAACAACGAATAATTCAAGTTTTCAGACAACCGTGCAGAGTAATAAAACCACATAACATCTGCTATTAAAAACACATAATTATTTATATCACTGTTTAGAAAAAATAATTCTTCATTTCTAGTCACCACTTGATGAGAAGCTGTCCAGTAATGCTTCAATCGGACCGTCCATCGGCCTGGAGGGTGGAGGAGGCAGGGGCTCCGCCTTCAGGGTCGTATCCCCCGGGCGAGGGGGGCAGCTCGTGCCACTGGTCTGCGGCCTCTGCCCGGACTGGCTGCTACAGCGGTCACTTCTTCTGCCGTTACCGAGGACGTGCATGCCGGGATGCTCTCAGTGCGGACCTCATTGCTGAAGCTCTTATAAGCCGATGGTCTTTGGGCTGGACCGATTATGTTTAATTTTAATTAGGATCATCATAATTGTTGCCTTTGTCTTTGGATTGGGCCAATTCTGTTGACTTTTTATTAGGATCATTATAACTGTTGTCTTTGTCTTTGGGCTGGACCGATTCAGTTGAATTTTAATTAGGATCATAATAATTGTTGTCTTTGTCCTTGGGCTGGGCCAATTCAGTTGAATTTTAATTAGGTTCACCATACTTGTTGTCTTTGTCCTTGGGCTGGGCCAATTCAGTTGAATTTTGATTAGGATCATCATAATTGATTGCCTTTTTCTTTAAGCTTGGCCAATTCCGTTAAATTTTAATTATGATTATCATAATCGTTGTCTTTGTCCTTGGGTGGGCCAATTCAGTTGAATTTTAATTAAGATCATCATAATTGTTGTCTTTATCTTTAAGCTTGGCCAATCCCGTTGAATTTTAATAAATAATAATAATAATAATAATTGGATTACTTCTATAGCGCCGTTTTCGTGAGAAAATCACCTCAAGGGCGCTTTACAATTAATTAAATAACATATACAACCAATACCTTACAGAATTAAGATCATCATAATCGTTGTCTTTGTCCTTGGGTGAGCCAATTGAGTTGAATTTTTCATCATAATCGTTGTTTTTGTCCTTGGGTGAGCCAATTGAGTTGAATTTTTCATCATAATCGTTGTATTTGTCCTTGGGTGGGCCAATTCAGTTGAATTTTAATTAGGATCATCATATTTGTTGTCTTTTTCTTCAGGCTGAGCCTATTATGTTGAATTTTATTTATGATCATCATAATTATTGTCTTTATCTTTCGGCTTAGCCAAATATGTTGAATTTTTATTAGGATCATAATAATTGCTGTATTTGTCTTTGGGGTAGGCCAACTAGTTGAATTTTTATTAGGATTATCATAATTGTTGTCTTTGCCTTTGGGTTGGGCCTATTGATATAAAATAACCTTTTTTTGCATCAGCACCCATAGATTGAATAATGTTACAATTCGTTAAGTAATCTGCTAATAAATGTTGCTTGTTATTCACGTAAACTTGAATGATTTAATGATGACATGTCGGATAATTAATGCGATTTTTCGAACGCCGACGTCGATGATATTAGCACCAATAAGTAAAAAAAATTAAACATTATTATGGACAAAGCTTAGTGCTTAATGATGAAGTCATGTTCTGAATTCAAAATATTCGTCATTCTCTACAGAATTTTTACGTCTTTTACGATACCTCACAAAAACGAATAGGTTGGGTGAGATTGCGAGGTGGGTTAAAGAAGAAGCTGTAGGAAGAAATGAGTTAATACGCATTTTGGAGGGATCAGGATTGAAAGAAGGATGTATGACGAACACCGAACGGATTGTTAATTAGACGAATCGCCAATACTTGACATCGAGTCAAGCAAAGTAATCGAGCATTTCGGGCTCCAACCCAGAGGTGGCTACCAAATTCAACTGGACGTAGGTACTTGAGACCACTCTGAACTATTTGAAAAGGTAGCATACCTAATCATTAGAATTATTTCTGGTAATGTTGGATTGTTATAAATGTACCTCATTAAAAAACCAATGTAAACTACTAATTTAGTGTAAAAAAATTCACATTTGACAAATCAATAATAATAATACTATTTATAGGTAACTGTAATATTATTGCACGTGTTCCACAATGAAATCATTACCTTTAATATCTATAATATGTAAGCACACATTGAAAACTTTAACAGAATATCCTCAGCTCTTGTCTATTACCTACTTAGCACCTACCTGCACATTCGTAAAAATGATATATTCTTTTATGTACGTATTAAGTCATTTTAAAGTATTCGTCTAAATATAAAATAAATAAACCAATAACCTCAGTTATAAAGTACAGACTATACAAAATGGGGTAGGTCGGTACACACTGAGTGCTAAGAACTGATACATCCGACTGCTAGCCGAGAGTGCTGTCGATCGGATTATCGAGCACCTGTAAATCATAAGATAGATTAATATCAATAGTATTATTTACTGTTTAAGCAGAATAATGTTAACTACTTTCCTTACCCCATTACTAACTAACCACCACGACGTTTTCCCGCATTGATAGACCACCACACAACTCTGTCTCAGCACACACTCCTTGCTTCATTCGAATTCATATATTATTTCATACATACCATGAACCATCTTCAGTTATTCTAATTATTGACATGATCCAACTCAAGTATTTGATTAACTTATATTAAATAATATGAATACTCTTGTAAATAATGTAGTTATGTAATAAGATGTAAGTAATAAACCAAAAATGAATATAATTTACACAAATGAATAAAAATGTTTAGAAATTAAAACAATATGTTTTTTTCCTCTTGATTAACATCTGAAACCATAATGTGCGATTTTTACGAAGGCATTATTGAAACGTTATAGCGACATGGCAATAGTACTTGCCAAGCGATTATGGCACAGTTTTAGCAATTAAATATGAAACATTGCTTGTCATTGTTTTAGTAATGTTTATGAAATGCCAGGTTCTCCCAACTACTCCCATATCGTTTTCCTTCCCCTTCCGTACCCTCCCCCCGGCACATTTCCCAATATTGAGCCATAGTCCGCTTGACTCAGGGCAAATGGGATCATACACGAAAATCAAATACCTACACTGGATTCAATTGGAGCAATGTGCTGATAATCAACATTTACGTAAAGAACTGTTTGCTTCACATTATGGTTCTGGTCATTTTCGTATTATTAGCACGTCATCAATTTATTGCAAAGTTAGTTAAGGTTAAACAAAACCTAATACGCGCTCATAAATAACGCTTTTAAATATTGAAATGAATTGTTTGCTGGCACGAAATTTTCTTTCAAGAAATTTATAAAAATACAATATATTTTTGTTAAAATAACATACGAGTATATATAGTATTTTTATAAGTTTCTTGAAAAACTTGAGCTTTAAACTACAATAAAAATTTATTCCATTTCATATTCCGTGTGTACACCCGCCAACTAACAATTCATCGCATTATTTAAAAACATTAAGTGCTAAAAGTATTTTTTTTCTAAAATATTTTAATAAGCGTCATCTGTGACGCAATTCACATTTCGTTAAACACGTCATTGTTTGTGTCAGAGTTTACTATGCGATGTCTACGTAAACAACGGTTCGTCATTTAGAAACTATGGAGGAGTAAGTTCACCAAGTGCCAGTTGTTTTCTGTCATGCTAAAGAAATGTTATTATTTATTAAAAAAACTAAAATAATTACCGATATTTAAAAACACTCATGTTATATAGCGAATGTTAAGCCTATAACTTCAGTGTACCTAAATAACTGACCAGCAGGAAAGAATACACGATAATTGCGACGAAGTACCAAATAATGATAAAAGATATTTGAAATAAACATCATAAAAAAATTCGAATCAAGTAGAATCATTTTAAAGAGATTTTTGCTTGTGTAGTGGTGTCAAGTATCGGAGTACTTCTGCAGAATAAGGGGGGACTGTGGGCGGGTGTTCCTAACTATATCGAACCAATTTGAAGCACCATTGATGTGCACCACTTCACAATCAAGAATCTCTTTAAATTGATTTGCCTGCACGAGAGTAGATTGGTTATATTCTCCATTATTTTCAATTAAAAAAGTGTTACTAAGCGAAACTATAAATATAAAGATCGGGTACAATCCAAACCTGGTCGGCGCCAATATTAAAATTCGTTAGGTAATATCATATACGAGTATATTTTACTTGTAAAATTACAAGTACAATTAAAGTAAAATTATAATTAAAATTAATATTATGAACAAGTTTCCGCCTTTTTACCATTATTAATTTGAGCTTTTGCTTGAGAAAGTCGGATATATTTTTGAATGCATTAATTTGGGAAGAAGTGAGGGAACAGATTTGTTTACTCAGCATCTGGTTTCATTGAGTGTCGCCGCGGAACGGGATAGAGCTACAGGGAGATACACAATGCTCGTATCACTTACATATGAATTATATTGACTTACTCTATGTAGACAGAGTTGCTTGACTAACGTAAATCTCAATGATCATGAGGGGGTTAAATTAAAATTATGTCCTACTGCTGAGAGCTCCGTTGAAATATCTATTCCTGTTATGCGGCTAAAAGAAGATGTTATTATAATGGATCTATCAACGGTACGCCATCTCTCACTTGGATTTATTACATAAATTTAAGTGTTAAAGTAATTTAGAAAGGAATGAATTTTAAGGACTCAATGATTTTGGTTATTATATTTTGATTAATTCCCACGAGTTGCGTGTATTTATATTAGATACAGCAGAGCGCGTGTTAGGATCTGTGATTAATGAAGCGACTCGCCAAAGTTCAACAGGAGTTGATTTATTTTTATAAATGTTATAAAAGCTTATGATTAATTTTGAACAATATTAAGTAGAATACGAGATAATAAAATAAAGAAAGATCATCTAATCTAGCCGAACAGGAAGAAAATTAAGTTATTCGAGAAAACTGGCTATGTAGATGTATACAGGACATGAATATGTAGCCGTGCTTTACGGGTGTGATGGCTGTCGAAATGGTAATTATTAGTGGCCAGTTCTCCAGGTAGAAGCAGTTTACTACATACGTACAAATAATCAAAACATACACATTTGTAAAATATACAAAAAAAGGTACCCAGATTGATAAAAAAAATGGGAGTGAAAGAAAAATGGAAAAGAGAAAGAGGAAGGCTGGAAAAGCACTCTGCTATTTAGATCTACTTACAAACATAGCTAAAATCCAGTAACAATAATAATCTGCTAAATCCTAAATCTTTTCAATACCTACCTCCATATTGACAGTGTGACTCTCGAAAATATAATGTCGCTTGAATTTCATTATAATTAATAAATTAATATTAAACATAATATTGTGTAGAACTTTTACCAGTTTCAAAACAAATGCGCGGTACCGAACTAATTGTAAGTGCAACCTCTTGGTCCGGAGCTATACATCTTAGCATAAGCCCCAGACGTGGTCGACTAAATTGGGAAGGTAATTTGTGAGTAACGTGTAGAATGTGTGGCTCACTTCATTAGCCGAATGCTAGTCCGAGTCTGGTAATCAGGAACATCTGGATTAAAATTACCTATTTAGATTTTCGTATTTACGTCAAAACATCTATGCTGAGTAAACATAAACTTTGCAAAAATGTTTTGCGAAAGTATTGAGTTTTTTCCCCTTGTTTAAAATGCCGGCGTATTTATTATAATGCTATTAGAAAATCATCAAACAGAATAAAATTCCAACAAATGAGTATCAAAACATGCAAGGTTACATCGGAATATGAATTAAAGGGATAAGAGACGAATAAAAGTAAAACATTAAGGCTGAAAAGCTGTGCCTACCATAAGAAAACAAACCATAAAAAGAAAAAAAAAAGAAAAAAAGAAAAACAGCCACAAATTTCTAATAAAATGATTTTTTCTATAAATTTGTGAATGTTTTTGTCACAATCGTTCTACATTAATAAATTGTTTCTGTTTCACAAATTTGCAGTCTTTAGTTGAAACCTGACTTACATACTCGTATATTAATTGCAATACACTTGACTAAGCAAAGCTGCGCCTTCGTAAACCGCTTTCACTAAAAACTATGAAATAAAACACCGCAAGGCGAGTTATTTTGTCACAATCGTTCTACATTAATAAATTGTTTCTGTTTCACAAATTTGCAGTCTTTAGTTGAAACCTGACTTACATACTCGTATATTAATTGCAATACACTTGACTAAGCAAAGCTGCGCCTTCGTAAACCGCTTTCACTAAAAACTATGAAATAAAACACCGCAAGGCGAGTTATTTTGTCACAATCGTTCTACATTAATAAATTGTTTCTGTTTCACAAATTTGCAGTCTTTAGTTGAAACCTGACTTACATACTCGTATATTAATTGCAATACACTTGACTAAGCAAAGCTGCGCCTTCGTAAACCGCTTTCACTAAAAACTATGAAATAAAACACCGCAAGGCGAGTTATTTTTTCACAATCTTTCTACATTAATAAATTGTTTCTGTTTCACAAATTTGCGGTCTTTAGTTGAAACCTGACTTACATACTCGTATATTAATTGCAATACACTTGACTAAGCAAAGCTGCGCCTTCGTAAACCGCTTTCACTAAAAACTATGAAGCCAAAACACCGCAGGCGAGTTATTTTGTCACAATCGTTCTACATTAATAAATTGTTTCTGTTTCACAAATTTGCAGTCTTTAGTTGAAACCTGACTTACATACTCGTATATTAATTGCAATACACTTGACTAAGCAAAGCTGCGCCTTCGTAAACCGCTTTCACTAAAAACTATGAAATAAAACACCGCAAGGCGAGTTATTTTGTCACAATCGTTCTACATTAATAAATTGTTTCTGTTTCACAAATTTGCAGTCTTTAGTTGAAACCTGACTTACATACTCGTATATTAATTGCAATACACTTGACTAAGCAAAGCTGCGCCTTCGTAAACCGCTTTCACTAAAAACTATGAAATAATACACCGCAAGGCGAGTTATTTTTGCATAATGAAAAAATGTTTGTTTTAAATTAGGTAACGCTTCTATCCCTCCAATAAAGGACATTTCATAAATTGACAGTTTATTGGTTTTCAACAAAATGTTAGTCTTTAACCAAATAAAACAAATCTTTGACTGAAAAAAATTATTACCCATTCTCGAATTAACATTTTTAAATATAATATTTATTTATTTATTTATTTTATTTTGCAAAAACAGTTATAAATACCAATACAATGCAAAAGCGATAAAAAATTACAGAAATATAGTTAGCACAATTATATAACACAGAGGTAAAACAAAAATAGCTACAAAGAGTTATAAGTAGGAACATAATGTTATAACATAATAAGTTCGTGCTTAAAATTATTGTAGGTCATGTGAAAAATATCCACATTTCCTGCGAGGCAGTTAATTAACCTAGTAAGTCTTCCCAGAGGCATCACCATTGGTAAGTTAGTTCTGCACCTGGGAAGAAACAGAAGCCTGTGTTGGCGGCCTCGCGTGAAATTATCAGGGACATAAAATCCTATTTCAGCCAGGATGTCAGGTATTGCTAATACACCGTTCAATAGTTTATGAGCCATAAGTAGTAATGCTATATCTCTCCTAGAACTTAGGCTGCTAATACCCAGCATTCCCGAGATAAAAGCTGTTGGAAACAGCCATGGGTAAAAACCGAACTCTCTCATGTAGAGGAATCGTAAGAATTTCTTTTGGATTTTCTCGACCATTAGTACATAAACGGTGTCCTCTGGCCCCCATACCTGAGAACCACTCTCGAGAATGCTACGCACTAAACTGAAGTAAAGCAGCCTTATAACTGCAAGGTTTGTTAACTCCTTTGAACTGTGTATGACAAAACCCAACATTTTTGTATATTAAAGTATTTTCATCCATCAATTGATTGTATTTTCTCAGTTTTCTGAGTATTCCCCAATACTGCCTAATATTTAACAATTTAACACAACATAACATAAAAAAATCAAAACTTTGGTAATACATGAGAGCGTATCACAGATATATGGAATGTATCGCTCTTACAATACAAGCATGTACTCGTACTCACGAACTCATTTATCTACTCTGATATACTCACTGTGAATGTTCTTTCGTAAATGTATTATTTACTACAAAATATTATACGTATATCTCTAAACCATTTCAATTAAAAATATTATTAAATAAATTTTATTTTAATAATTTATTTTTTCTAAATTTAATGAACCATCTATTATAGAATTATATAAAAGAAACGCCTTATATCAAATCTACAAATAATTTTTCATTAATAAAATTCACCCTACTGATAGTAAAAACAATATATTTATAACAAATGGTTTAATAGTCATCCCGATGCTAAGAACGACCACGGCACAGCACCACTACTTGTATTTAGGTATAAGATTGTACAATTTATTATTATCCAAAAACAAAATTAATGTAACCGAAACATTGAAATACGAATAATTCAATAAGCAAATTAACTCCCTGAACTTAGATAATGATATATTGTACCTTTAATGTACACTATCTAGCATATAAATTACTATTTTTTTATTATTATTCTAAAATTGTTCTATTGCTTTACGTTTGTAGATATGTAATAAATTTTAATATTGTTTACATATTGAATTGTTTTTATTGTTTTATCATTACGAATGTAAATACTCCTCCCATAACCACTACTACAGCTACTGGAGCTCAACTTATAAAGAGTAGATCAATAGGAAGTAAAACCAAATTATGAATATGATGTACGAGTAATATGTTATAATTATGTAAATTAATTTGTAATAAATAAATAAAAATAATACATAAATAAAAATACGTTTTTTTTAACAAATAAATAAAAAACATTAAAAATTGATGTACCCAAGGTTATTGGGTATTCAAGTAAAAAAGGTGATTACCGCTCTAATCTTTCAATGAGCAATATAATTAATGTAATACCGCATTATAATAACAACCAAACGAAAATACCTATTCATATTTCTGCGGCCCTGGTAATTTCTTATTGTTGCAAAAGGAGGAATTCGATAATTATTTTTATTGCGACATTGGCGCTACGGAATTAATTCAAATTAACCCGTCGTCCTACCTGCATTTCACTCCGTCGATTTCTGTGCTCCGTGTACCCAAGATAGCTAATAAACGTTCGAAGTTGACAGAATTGAAATAAATGCATGAACAAAAAAAATCTCCATTGTACCTGGTAAAATCATCGAGTATCACCTTCTCTATGCCAGCCTATAAGTATTCATAGGCCGAACATTCATCGTTATACAAACTGTCATTGGTAATCATCCGAAGCTCTAATGAACAACTTGGTTTGTAGAGTTAATAGAGCGGTCGGCTAGCAATAAAACGGGCCAAGTTCTATTCTTACAGCTAGGGGACTGGTAATGCTTTCTGAATTAGTCTCACATTGTACAAAATGTTTGAGAGGCCGAGGTAAATTAATTCAGGCCACGTTCTCGTGTTATTTAATACCGTTGTCTCTTGCATACATTGCCGGATTCCGAAATGAATTAGCCTATGCTCATACTAATATCATCTCTGGATCAGATATGTATATACTGTAATAAATAAACAATCCATCATCCATCATTGTTTTTTGACAGAGCGGACTGTTAAATGGTAGGCGATAAAAGTATTTATCGAATTCATCGGTTCATGTTTACAAAAATTAGAATGTGTTTAGGGAAGCTTTTTTTAGAACCGGATTCATTAAAGAATCGATTACCGTAAAACAGTAATTTAGGCAGATTTGTTTGGATTTTGAAATGTAATGTTAGGTTGATAAATAAACCTTTTCTGCATCTCGATTTTTTTTTTAATTTCTGTAATTGACAAAATTTATTAAGTACCTACAAAGAAGGAATAACCTGGGTCTTGAAGAGACCTATATATGTTGAAGGATGGAGCCTTAGTCAGCGGCGCGGCGGCCACCTGGACGTCTTTCCACTGGAATTGCAGCCTGTATTTGGTCGCTCTTCTTGGATTAAATTAATAAAAATATTAAATTAAAGATTAAAATTAATAGGTACTAGTAAAATCCAGCTAGTACACGTCCAGAGGAAAAATGCAGTAAGCCAACATATTTGGATAGACTGGATAGGTAGATTAAAGATAATACGCCTAGGTACTTGAATTGATAGATTACCCAGATTTATCAGACCACCTTGCTTTATCTCAGTGTCTGCTTGTTGACTTAGGTTTTCCACCCAGTGGTGGTTTCTACCCCCTCCCTCTCCCGTTGCTCCGTGTTTATGCCACCCCTACACAGGGAGAGCAGTGTGGGGTGGTTTGTCTTGCGATTTGATTTCATTTAGCTCCCTGGCGGAAAGAATGGCAAGATTGCTCAGAGAGTTTCTGCGCGTATTACTTTCAGGAAGAGAGATGTTATTTTGTCTCACTAAATGAAACAGCGGATGCCAAACAAGCGGTGGCTTTTATAAACTGAATGTCAACAACATGTTTTAATAAAAGAAAAATATAACGTTTTCATTAGATACGGGCAATAAAAACGATAATAGTGAAAGATGTCCATTTCTAAATAAAATGAAATACCACGCAAAAACATTGTAGGTAATATTAACCTAATGGAAAAATATGCCCATTATGAAACTACTAAAACCATTGAAAAGTACATCATTTTTAAGTGTAATGTGAAATGTGTCCCGATTATAAAAATGAAACTCTATACATAAAATATGTGATAATGACAATAGATGAAATATGTTGAAAATTATCTGACAGCAAGTAATAAGTCACCTATCTGCACTTAATTGAGCAGTTAACATTTGGATAAACAAAACTTATATTAAAATAGCAAATACCCTAGATGATAATACGCGCAGCTTCTGACATTTGATGGCAACCTGCGACACTAACGCCTCTAGTGGCCAGGGATGTACGAATTGTTTTTTTCATACATTTTCATAAATTTTCTGTGAAATACATTCCCAATAAATTATATAAATCGAAAATTTATAAAATACATATTAGGTAACCTACACATAACTGTACTGCTTTCTTTCATAAATAAACGGTCTCTTTAGATTAACTTATTACTCTAAAATGTCAATACCTCCAGCTCCTGATATTTGATGGCAACATGCCCCACTAGCGCCCTCTAGCGGTCCGAGTTGTACAAATTGATTTTTCATACATTTCAATAGTTTTTCTGTGAGTTTTTTTCTGTGATTTTTTGTACATTTCAATAGATTTTTGTGAATTTCAAATTATATAAATCGAAAAAAAAAAAACAAATTTGTAATTGATTTTACTCCTTTTTTGCTCATAAATGATAAAAAAATATATTAAACACGTTATTGTAGTGTAACAGTTATAAGCCTTGCCGCTCCCCGTTCACTTTCGGTCTGGTGGCTTAGAAAGGAAATAATATTTATTTTTTATAATATTAAAGAGAAATTTTAATAAATTTTAAATTTATTTTTTGAGTTCTTTTGGCTCACCATTTCACATTTTTATGAAAAATGTATAAAATAAACCAATTCGTATATCTAGGGCCGCTAGAGGCGTTAGCGTGTAGCTTGGTGCCAGCTGGGGCGAAAACGAGCTTCACTTTCACCTTCGTCATTGAGATAGTGGCCAAGTTCCTCAACAAGCATGACTTTGACTTGATCTGTCGGGTGCATCAGGTGGTAGAGGACGGGTATGAGTTTTTTGCCAAGAAGCAACTGGCCACCCACTACTCGGCGCCCAACTACTGCGGGGAATTCGATAATGCAGGAGCAATGATGTCAGTGGACGACACGCTGAAGTGCTCCTTCCAGATCCTGAAGCCGGCCGATAAGCGCCACCTGGCGTACGTGCAGACCAACACCAACCGTCCCGTCACGCCGCCCAGGCGCGTCACCAAGACAAAGAAGATTTTGAGGGCCCTATGGATCGATCCCCCCGGCCACCATCCTCCCCCGCCGCTCCCACCTTTTAAGAGTATTCTGTGTTATTTATAAATATGGATAATAATTCATTGTCTTAGCTTAAATACATTCTTGAATATAATGGAAACAATCACTCTATCATTTGTATTAGCGTCTTGCAATATATCGTAAGGAATAAATACAGTTAGCTTCTTTTTTCAATTTAACATTAAATTTAGTTTTGATAATTTAACTGCATCTCTTTATATGGTCTATAAATAATGTGTAATGATAGCGTGTCCAAAAAGAGAAAAAAAATGTAAAAAAATAAATAAATTCGTAGAATAGACGTAATATAAGAATAGGAAGTAATATTTGTACAGCGCCCCTGAGGTGATTTTTCACAAAAACGGCGCTATAAAAATAATCCGATTATTATTATTATTATCTAAATGTATGGAAAATGTCAGATGCTGCGTGCATTTGAAAAGAGTTTGCCGTCTAAAAATACAAATGAACCAACTCATGTCTCACTGACAAATATGTTTTACCACCTAGAGCTACGCTTTCCTTACTTCACCTAAGAAGTAGTTCGTATTAAACTATCACATTTATCCGCTCAAAATCAATCTCTTTGTCCGGCGGGGGAATTAAAGTCAAACAGAACGCAATCGGAGCATCCCTCGCAGAGGCTAACGCGGTTAGTTCGCCGGAGGCTGCGAGCCCACCCTATCGCCAACGACTCCCCCCCGCCAGGGTGGTCCCCGGGGGTAGCTACTAACGCTGTTTGCCCGCGGGTTTCACGTATCACTATGTTTGCCGAAAAAGGCGCGCTGACGCGGACGTCGAGTGGCGCCGCGTCGGGTGGGTAACGACATGGATTCAAATAATGCGATAAAATACATTTCAGATCGAAAACACGATTACAAAAATTATATTGCAGTGAAAATGGTTTATAAGTATAAATATGGCATTTTAAAATAAAAAAAATGTTCAGATTATTATGATCGTTATTCTTCAGCCTTCATAAAAGATTTTTTCCATCCACTTTAGGAATAGAGACCATAAACTTTTGCCACTTGGCGGTTCTCAATAAATCAAGTCCTCTCTAGGCCATCAGTGTACTTCATGTATTATTATGTAGGTGACCTCTATATCCTTTTCCAAAAGTGGATATAGATATTTGAAATACAACGGTCAACCGTTAGTGAGGCGTGCGACGTGCGACGTGAGACGTGCGACGTGCGACGTGCGACGTGCCCAGTAAGTCCCAGTTGGGATATTGACTGCTTTCGTCTTGCTTCTCCATTCTATTTTTTTCGAATTTTTCCGAATAGAAAGACCAATAAGTGGAGAAGTAAGAATTCATCTCCACACAGCATCCCCAAAAAAAACCTAGGCCGTGAGGAACATAGTTTTCCCCAGGGTCTTGTGTAGGGAGTTCATAAAAAAGGGGGGTGTTTCTACGACTCTTTTTGTGATGGCCGTTTTTGCTAAAACGTTTTCGGTGACAGTTAATGTTTGAGAAATGATTATTATTTTTTTAAGTAATTACCACTAATTTGCTCGCTGTATTTAGTAATCCATCAATAAAAATCTCCATTATTAAGTACGGTGTGGAATCAAATAATTGAATTGAACGGTAACGCCACTGTTATAAATACGAGGAGGAGAGGTATTCATTGTGGCGATTGCTTACACTAGAAATTCAAAAAAACATCCCTGTTCAGGGAGAGGACGGATGTAATTTAATCTTCCAGTCAATCCGCTAAACAAAACATTTTAACGTAATTTATACATTTACTCCTACTTGGCACTGGGTACATAGGTGTGTTCAAAAGAAAAGGTGAATTTTGAATTTTTTCGAAAAGTATTTATTTATTCATCAATATCCGTTTTCTCCACTTCAAAGTAATCCTCGTCAGATATAATGCACTTATGCCAGCGCTTCTTCCAATTCTCGAAGCACTTCTGGAATGCGCTTTTCGGTATGGCCATCAGCTCGTTCTTCGATTCTGACTTTATCTCATAAATTGTGGCGAAACGCTTTCCTTTCATTGGCCTCTTCAGTTTCGGGAATAGGAAAAAGTCGCAGGGAGCCAAATCTGGTGAATACGGTGGTTGAGGCATGATTACGGTGTTGTTTTTGGCCAAATAATCACGACCCAGCATCGATATGTGAGCTGGTGCATTATAGTGATGCAAAATCCATGATTTGTTTTTTCACAATTCCGATCGTTTGAGCCGTATCGCTTCACGCAAACGTTGATAACTTCCTTGTAGTATTCCTTATTAACCGTACAACCTGTTGGCAAGAACTCATGATGCACCGGACAAGTGCTCTATAACTGAGCTACGGCAGGTTATTCATTACTCGCCAAATTAACTTGTCCGGTAAACAAAAGGTAGCGGGTTCGTGTCCCGTCGGCAGCATGTATTTTTTCTCGGAAGATTATTCAATTTGTATGATTTTTCAGGTTAATAATTATTGCTTATTATAATTTGTTACATTTTCTTTGATCCATTTTTTCAAAAGTATAAAAATCGAAGAACACACATAAACGTGACTAACCTTTCCAGTTGTCAAAAACAAACCACTCATCCAAAATGGCTGATAATGCTAACATATGATAAAAATGTGTATACCAACATAACAAAAAAAAATAATAATCGAATGTACACAGCCCGCGAAAATTCATAATGCACCTTTTCTTTTGAACACACCTCGTATCTGTCTATATTTTTTTGCAAATACATATTATAAGGTAGTACTTATGCCATCGACATATGTAATACTTTAATTATTATTGACTGATAGAAATCGATAAATGCAATATAATTCGAGGTTTTCCACCTAAGACAACTCAAGTCAGTTCGATGAAACCTCCCTGCAAAGGCAATAAAACTACTGATCAACTCAGATCTAGTTTTACGTCTCGATTACTGTAACGGCATTTATGCTTGCTTTCCTAAATACTGAAATAATAAATTTAAACCGTTTTTAACTCCGCAGCGAGGCTTATCACCGGGGTTTCTAAATATTCGCATATTTCAGAACACCTTCGAAACCTTCTCTGGCTCAAATGCTCAGAAAGAATCCAGTACAAATTGTACCAGATGGTGTTTGAATACACCACTGAAATGGCCCCAACTATGCAAACCATGCTTTTTGGAAAATACTGGTTTCGACCATGCCTTAGGGTAGTCGATTCTAAGATCAGTATCATCATCGGCTATCGGGAGGTTGATAAAACCTAAGCGCAAGTCAACTAAGTTTGGAGATCGCGCTTTTGGATATTAGGGCCCAAGGCCTGGAATAAACTCACCACTGAACTACGATGTATTACAGAATGTCGGTCTAAAGTAAAAATTTACCTTTTCAGACTTTTATTTTGTTAAATTCAATACACCTGCATTCATTATACTTTATCTTAGTCTTCTACTTCAATCTGATTCTTATCGACGAATCAAATTTAGGAAGATAAATTCTAATCAAATCCTTGTACTAAATTTATCGACTATATCTACAGATACATTGGCGAAATTGAATGAATGAATTAAATGAATAAATTCAATCTCGTGACACACACATTATCTGATTCTCAATTTAGGACGGAATTAATTCGTCATTTCTTTACTTAGGCCTTGCAAACCAACGATTATTTAATGTGCGGTATCATAATTACGGCGATGATACTATGGGCGTTATATCAAACGGGCCATATAGAGGCACATAAATAAGACGTAAACAAAATTCACGCAAGCTAAAACTTGTACGAAACTGGATTAATAACAACACGTTAATTGAATAACCTCTGAAACAAACAAATCAACATCAACAAGTGCAAGTAAAATCCTGCGAAAATACCTCCGTACGGCCTATAAAAGCCCATACACGTGATACATTCGGATTCATTCCCGCTCACGGGTCGGACCAAGTAACACCTCAACTGAAAACGCTGCGTCACCGTGAAAATCAACCGGACCTGCTCTCATCAACACGCTATTCTACCCGGACCTGCTCTCACCAACAGGCGAAAGACTCTACTCTGCCTGGACCTGCACTCCTCGATAAATAATACTTCAACATATACCGTTCATTCTTGTACGGGCTCTACAAGTCTCGTACAGGCGTCATCGCAAAGTCACCGGAGATATTGTGTAGTATCCAGGACTTCATATAACGTATAGAATCCTACACCGCAATCCATAAAAAAAACCCGTAGGTCATCGTCCACACTAGTTTGTAGTGGCATTCCCGGATTCCCTCTAGTCAGCCAGTCAGTAATTCCGAGCAGCGCATATTCGCTTTCGCAGTCTGTATTCCCTAATGAAATGTATATCGTATTTAATTGTGACATCGTATTCACTATGTCTCTGGTCCGTCGATATCGAGTCTGTCCATACTAGGTCCACAGGGTGGAAGTTAATAAAGTCACTACGAAACACTAGTCAAAAGTCCCTAATTCATTTCTCAATGCCCGCTGCGATTCCGTTCGTGTTAGTCCCAGCCAGCGGGGTCAAGCAGTCACTTTCGCTAGTCGGGTGGGAATTTCCGAAGGAATCCGTTCTCGGTAGGTGTATCTTTGTTCGGCGCGTAATATTGCCTTTGAAAACTAAAACATTATTTACTACATTGAGGTGTACTCGTATATACATTTTTCGTATTATTTATTATCTAGTTGAGTAAGATTGTTATTTTAGTGTATATTTCATTTTTAAATATGTGAGTTCCAAAAGAGCAAATTTGAAATGCGAGAAAATCTTCCGTTTTCATTTATTTATTATGTTTTTTTTAATTACAATATATTTTTTTATGGATTAAAGGAATTATTTATTTATTTACGCCCATTACAGGCTTTCAAAAGGAACATATAATTGATAATATAAAAAGAAAGAACACAATTTGATACTTTTATCCAGAGTTAATAGTTTCAAATAACCTAGCTCTACTCGATGAAAAAAAAACCGTACTAATGCATGCATCAATGTTACCGCATATTATATTGTAACATTGATGTACTAAATATATCAACAACATCGAAGTATTTGTTCCCCAGATGTTATAATAATATTGCGACGCTGAAGTTAAATTGTCACAATAAAATAGTAGGTACTATCTTGTCAATGTTCTATCAGGTATATGAGAAGCAATTACACATAGCAGTTCGGGAGTATAAAAAAATGAATTAAAAATCTTAAAGAAACATGTTAAATCGCAAATAATTGTTCGTTCAGAATATTTTTCTAAATTTAATGAATAAAGTAGATAATCGTAATCTATGTATTCTCCAGAAATACTCAATCTAAAATTTACATGTCTACATTGTTTACATTGGATTCTTACAATGGTGTGCGAATGAACTTCATAATTCGGAGACCAAACTGTAGAATTGTATTCGATATGACTCCTCCCTAGTGACATATACAATGTTTTTATAGTATTGATATTATTGAAGTTACTTGATAGTCTTAAAATAAATCCCAACATTTTCAAAGCTTTATTGAATATGATTTCAATACGCTTAATAAAATTGAGTTTCTTATCAAACATATACCTAAGTCATTAATTTTCGAGACACAGAAAATGACGAAACATTGTTAATGGAATAATAAAAAATAATTAGAAATGACATTTGCTTATGTTTAGTCGTAACTTGTTATAAATCATATAAAACGTTAAGATAAGTTATCTCAAAGCGTATGGCATTAAATTTTATTATTACCTTGAATAATTTCAGATCGTTTGCGAAATTAGACACATTATTGAAAATATATAGCACATCATTAACAAATATCAAAAACAGTATTGACCCTTAATTAAATGAAGAAATTAATAAGACTAGGTGAATCTGACTGAATTTATTCAATACTGCGAATGAATCTGCCCATGGCTACCGTGCTATTATGTACAATCCACCATAAGATTTGTTTTCATCTGAACAATAATAATTACAATAAATAGCACCTCGAAAAACATTAAAAAAAATATTTTTAATAAATTTTTCATATAAATTAAAATTTGTTGTAAGTATATCGTTGAATTAATCATACAACAAACTGAGCTGTTCAATAAATCAATCAATATGAAATCCCCAGCACGGGAAATCCCAGTGCGGATAACATTATTTATTATTTTGTTATAAAAAAAGAAGATAACAAAACATTGTTATTATTATTAGTAGGTCACAGGCTCCATGTACCGAAACAAATAGTGCTATAGAAGTTCGACAAATCCTAATTCAATCTAACGTAAAAGTACTTTCCATGAATAGCAGAAGTGATATGACGGTGCGTCGGGCAGTTGGTATTATTCTAGGAATAACCCAAAAAGGGAGGAATAGAAATGCGATCTTAGGTAGTTACAAGTAATTTTTTTTTTTATACGTGGTATTAGTCTTAAAACTAGTGTAAATCTTAATTAGACATAATAAATTCAATAAAACTAGATACGCAATTACTTAATTCTACTGTTAAAGTCTTTGTACTAAAAATTAGAGGTTCACTGGCTTATGTTGTGGGAGGAATTATGATTAGAGTCAGGCACTTCCCTTTTTGGTGATGGATGTCCAGGGTCCAGTGGCTGCGTTGTATGTAGAGTCCTCGCGTTCGCACTACGTATTCGTGTACCTCCGGATCGGGAGTAGGTGCAACGCGGCGATAATCAGAGGCCTGGGCGGTCTCCGATGTTGATCTCCGAAGGGCGAAGATCAGTTACTTCCTTCTGGGATGGAAGCGTAGAATTCGTAGAGCGTAGAGGACCTGGGCGGCCTCTCCAAGGAGCGAAGAATAGGAACCTTCCTGGGCGGAAGGTTTCACTTGGCTGTGTGTCCTGGGCGGACTACTGCAACCGACTCTCCGTCCTGGGCGGATTCTTGCTTCCTCGGTGGAAGACTGCACCTCACTCGACTCTCCGTCCTGGGCGGACTCTGGCAATCGACTCTCCGTCCTGGGCGGACTCTGGCAATCGACTGTCTCCTAGAGCCCACTGTCCTTCTGTCTACCTGTCTACCTGTAGGTATTATCTTTTATTGACGTCCCATAAAATCACAAAGGAATTGCGGAATTTCCCAAAATAGCAGTTAAGATTATATTATTTTAGTTACGATTTTTCTAACAATAGGCGGCTCGGCTAGCCTTTGTACTAAATTTATTTTATGGCCGGTCTAATCTGGGAATTCCTATTATTTAAAATGCACATTTTAAATCTAAATATTTCGGTGAATTCGGTCAATTATTTTAGGTGATTACAAAAGGCTATATCAGAAGCATTAAGAAAAACCGCAATGGGCTAATGATTCTACTCACAGAACTCGATTCAGATTCTGGCTTGCTTATTCTGAGCGAACGCTGGATGAAAGATATCTTTATTTACTTTCTTATCCTGATAATATGGATTTTTTTTTATCTAGAATTAGATGAAAATACAGAAATAAATAATATTAACATAAATGACCCGGTAATATGTAATGAATTCCTATTACATTCCGAGCTTTCAATATACTTTATGAATATAAGAAGAATAAAAAAAATTTCGATGATACTATTGCTGTTCTCGAATCAATTCGTCACAGGTTTAGTATAATCATATTTAGTGAGGCTTGGCTGAAAGACTCCATTTTTATCCCAGGCATTACTGGATATTCATCGCACAACACAAACAAAAATTACTCACAAAATGATGGAGTTGTTGTTTACACTCGGAATGATGTCCTAACGTCCGTTGAAGAAATAGTTATTCCACATGCTAATTGTCTTAAATTGCAACTTACTAATAACGTATGTGTAATAGCAGTTTACAGATCTCCTTCTCAGGCACACATTGATAGTTTTCTTGACCATCTAAATGATTTACTCTGTTCTGTATTAACACATAACCATGAAGTGATTTTATGTGGTGATATAAATATAAATATTTTAGATATGAACAACTCAAAATGTCAACAATATCTTTCACTTATGATTTACCATGGTTTAAAACCATATATTACCTCACCTAGTAGAGTAACTTCAACTACTGAAAGTTGCATTGATCATATTATGCTCAAATCAAAAGTGGATCCTCGGAGTGCTGTCTTCAGGACCAGTGTTACAGATCATTTTGCTACAATATTGAAAGTCCCTAGTAATAAATTCACAAAAATCTGATGCAAAGCTGAAAGTTATTGTAGATAATGACCTACTAAATTCAATACTGAAAGAGGAAATCTGGAATACAGTTTTATCTACAAATGATGTTAATACAGCAACTGATAATTTCATAACATGTCTAAAAATGCGTATTGAGAATTGCTCATCTACAAAGAAAATGCATTGTAATAAAAAGTGTTTAAAACCGTGGATAACTTCTGGAATTGTTAACTGCCTCATAAAACGTGACAAAATACATAAGAATTACCATAAAGAACCAAACAACATTGAACAATTAGCATATTACAGAAGACATAGAAATTGGGGTACTAAAATTATAACGACTAAACAATCATATTATAAGGAGAAGCTTGATGAGGTTAGAGGCAACACAAAACAGCAATGGAAAATAATAAAAGAAGCATTGGATATGCAAAAAGAACCAGTTTCCATAAATAGACTAAATGTTAAAAATAAGATTGTATCTATAAATGATAATCCAACTCTCATTACTAACCATGTCAATGATTTTTTTAGTGATGTAGGTAAAATTTTGCTTATCTTTTATGCAGTTCAAATAATACTAGTGAAGAATGTTTAATTGAAAATTGTAATCCAACACGTTCTTTACAAAACGCCTGTTTTGAGTTTAACCCAACTAATTGTAAGGAAGTTCAAAAGGTGATTAATGAGCTTAAATCAGGGTTTTCAAGCGGACATGACAGTATAAGTGCAATGGTCTACAAGCAAAATTGTTCTGAATTAGCCATACCTATTTCACACATTAAAAATGTTAGCTTTGAGAAAGGCTTTTTTCCTAATCACTGCAAAAATGCCAAAGTTGTACCTGTATTTAAAGGAGGGGATAACCTAAATGTTAATAACTATCGACCTATCTCCCTACTTAACACTTTATCAAAAATAATAGAGAAATTAGCTAAAATTAGATTGATGACTTACATAAAAAAAATGAAATTCTCTCAATTAATCGATTTGGCTTCAGAGAGAGTATGGGAACAAGTGATGCAGCTTTAAAAGTGATCACCACAGTCGTAGAAGCTCTAGATGCTGGCAACAAAGCAATGGCTGTCTTTCTAGACTTGTCTAAGGCCTTTGATACTGTATCCCATGGTTTACTGCTTAAAAAACTTAATGCAATGGGTGTTGGTGTTTACTGGTGATACTTGGGATAAAACTTATGCTAAGTGTGAGTCAGGATTAAAGATCGTTAAAAAGTGGCTTGATCAAAACCTTTTAACTTTAAACACACAAAAAACTAAATATATTACTTTTAGCATTTCTTCCGTGAGTAAACCCTCTGTAGACCGTTCCTTAACAATGCATTGTTGTGTACGCGAGTGCAATTGTCAATCTTTGGAAAGAGTAGACAATATAAAATATCTTGGCTTAATTATTGATAAATATTTAAAATGGAATGATCATATTACTGTATTAACAAACAAAATAAGAAAACTAGCCTATATCTTCAAGACCCTAAGAAATATATTGGACAAAGTTACACTAAAAACTGTATATTATGCTCTTGTTCAATCTCTTCTTTCATATGATGTTGTATATTGGGGTTCATGTTAGAGTCCCTAAATGTTGCTCAAAAATTAATTTTAAAAATAATGTACAAGAAATGTTTTTTATATCCATCACACCGATTATACAGTGAAAGTAAAATTATGACAGTAAGGCAATTGTACATAATACAAGCTCTGTGTAAATTTTTTTAACAATATCGATACTGCTATAAGGTCACAACAAGTGCACAATACTAGAATGGGTTCTTCTCTAGTGTATCAGCCGGCAAATAACAGAACATCATTTGGACAAAGGAGTTTTTCTTGTAAAGCTCCTTTGTTATATAATAGGCTCAGTGACAACATTAAAACTATAGATACGCTAAATTTATTTTAAAAAGTGATCAAAAAATCTATGTTAGCTGAGAGTGGGGATTTCGCTTTATCCATGTTATTCCTTATGTTGTAATCAATGTTGAAACATTATATACGCTCGATATTATCATTATTATTTACTTATTATTACTTACTTACTACTATTTACTTCTTATTACTTTCTGATTACTACTTATTACTATTTACTTATAATTATATTTTTTACCTACATTTTATAATTTACTTAATACTATTTACATAATTTTATTTTTTAGCTACTTATTATTATTTTTTATCTACTTATTATTATTTTTTATCTACTTATTATTATGTACCTATTTTTATTTTTATTTAAATATTATTTACCTATTTTTATCATTATTATGTACTTATTATTATATACCTATTCATATTTACATAATATTTAATGTGTATTATTATATGCTTATTAATATTTACTTATTATTATTATTTAACAATTATAATCTAAATTTTAATTTTTATTGTATATCTACTACTAATATTTACTTATTAATATTTACTATTATTTACTTATTAATATTTACTACTCTTTATTCATGAATTATTATTTACTTATTAGTATTTACTGATCATTATAAAATTGTAAAGCCGCTCATCTCAACACAGGCCTGTCCGAGGGAGATGAGTGTCTAATGTTTTTGTTGTCATATTTAAATTTGATGAAATTAAATAAAAAAAAAAAAAAAAAAGATTAATAGATATTTTTTTCATTTTTGTTACAGTATTATAACGGGTTTCTCAGCACAGGTGAACAATAATGTGAAAACACGGGTGATTAAAATAGAGTCGCCGACAAAAATTGTGATATTAGCATAATTTTTCATGAAATAGCTTTAAGGCCTACAAAATAAACATAAAACAAAAAATCAGGTTAATCGGTCCCATAGTGCTTGAGAAAATGGACGATAAGTTCCGATCCCAAGACTGACAGTTACTTCATAAAATTGGTAATTTTTCAAAAATGTTGCTTCTGACAGATTTTTTTATGAAATTGTGTTAAGGCCATCAATATAAAAACCAATGGAAAATTGCAGGTCGATCGGTCTCATGGTGCCTGAGAACACGGACATTAAGTTACCAGTCAAACGCTTGCATGTACGCCATAAAATTGGTCGTTTTTTTCACAGAATTAGCTACTGGCATTTTAAAAATTAAATCTTGTTAAGCGCTAAAATGCTCTCGTGATGTCATCGGCGCTGGTGATGCGGTGGTGCGGCGCGGAAGGGAACAGGGGGTGCGTGGATTTAGCGAACGAACGATAAGTCGGTACCGTCAGCCAAGGCGTGCTGCGGTCACCCGGGGCATTGCGAGATAGGGCAGGAGATGTGAGCAATCCAATATCGACCAAACCTTGAATATACTCAATAAAATCAAACTTTTTGGAATCAATCTCAGTATTAACGGATTTTTCAGGGAATCGCTTTGGGACCTACATTTGAATTTTTAAACGAACCTGAAATTGATGACATAGGGCCGGAGATAATAACAATCCAATCTCGACCCCAAGTCGTAAATACACTCAATTAAATTAACCTTATTTTCATAAATGTCGATTTTTTGCGGATTTTTTAGGGAATCGCATTGGGACCTTCATTTGGATTTTAAATCCGAAAACCGGCCTCAAATCATTGCCATAGGGCCGGAGATATTAGCAATCCAATCTCGACCCGAGTGGTAAAGGTGCTTAATGAAAATAATCTTATTTTCATGAATGTCGCTTTTGGTGGATTTTTTTACGGAATCGCATTGGGACCTTCATTTGGATTTTAAATCCGAAAACCGGCCTCAAATCACTTTGAACTTTGAATTTATTTGTTCACAGAGATCCTAAACAATGAGTTTACTGGCTCTAACATAATTATATAAGATTATCTATTGATACTTTACGATGATTTTAATGAATTTGGGTTTGTTGAGTGAGAACTAAAAACTATACTGCGGCTGTATGCAGGTTTAAATTTATTCCTTACGTAGGACATTCTTCGGTTTCATATATTTGAATTTATCATTTTCGCTGTAATTTGCGAGCGTATTTATAGTTGGATTTGAGTGGCCTTTTAGGCCACCGTAAAATTTAGAAGCCTGAGTGACAATTAAATCGTTTATCAACGGAATGTTGGAATCGTTGTGGAGAGTAGAGATTCTACTCCACTTGGTGCATTTAGCGCGAGTCTAATGGCTTTGTTTTGGAATAATTGGAATTTTTTGTGTGATTTGCAGTAGCATATCCCCAAATTGGACATGCGTACGTGAAACATGGCCTTATTGTTGTTTTGTATGGTAGAAGTTTATTATCCGTTGATAGATGACTTTTATTGCCCATCATCGGGTAGAGTGCGGAGAGGTATCTATGTGCAGATTTAACTTTTTCGGTGATATGTTTCTTCCAGGTGAGCTTTGAGTCAAGCGTGACACCTAGGTACTTGATTGATTTTTCCCAAGGGACCTTTTCCCCAAAAAGTCTAATGAATGGGGGCCGTTTCGGCCGTGTCTTTGAGAAAACGGTGGCGGCGCTTTTAGTTGGATTAATTGATATTCTCCACTTTTTACACCATTTTTCGGTGAGAGCGGCTTGCTGTTGAAGCCGCTTTGAGGCGGTGAGTTCGGCAGTTGAACTAGACATGATGTTAGTGTCATCCGCAAAATTGGGTGATTTTAATATTGTGATTTATAGGTTTTGGGATATCGCTAGAGTAGATATTGTACAAGGATGGAGAATGTTGACTGCCTTGAGGGACCCCGGCTGAGAGGGGGCGTATTGTGGAGTAAATACTTTAGTAAATATTTTACACCCCCATACACACAAGCTCAGCTTAATTATAGGGGTAAATCTTATATAAATATTGAACTTTTGAAAAATATTGTAACCTTGTTTAATTATTAATTATGTATCTTTTTTTGAATAAATTAAATTTAAAAAAAAAATTCTATTCTGACTTTGAAGGATCGATCTCTTAGGTAGATAGCTATCAATTGCGTAAGTCTTAAATGGTAACCTAGAGCATTCATTTTATATAATAGCCCGTTATGCCGGACTTTGTCGAAAGCTTTACTTACGTCGAGTGAAAGAATGACTGTTTTTTTATTAGTATTAAAGCCCTCTGTGATGTGTTCAACAACACGCAGGAGTTGATGAGAGGTTGAATGACCTGCTCGAAAACCATGTTGAAAGTCTGGCAGGAATTTACTGTCCTGAGTAAAGGCGTTTAGTCTTGTTAGAATGACTTTTTCCAGGATTTTACCTAGGCATGGAAGGAGGGTAATAGGCCTATGATTTTCCGTTAATAGTGGGTCCTTGCCTGGTTTCGAGATTAAAATTATATAAGCTATTTTAAAATCCTTTGGAAAACAACGCAGTCGGAGTGATGCATTGCATATGGCTGTCAAGGCGCAGATGCCTTTTTTTGGTAGGTATTTAAAAATTTTGTTAGAGATGCCGTCAGGACCGGCCGCTTTTTTTTTCTTTATTTTTTTGATAATGTTAATTATTTCTTTAGGAGTTGTGCACCTGATTGGAGGGTCTTCAGGATCTAGACTTAATATAGATTTTACGTTTGAATCCACTTTTGGGACGAAAGCTGGGTTATCGTGTTCGGTGTTGGGACTGAATTGATTTTCAAGGCTATCTGCGAAGGCTTCTGCCTTATCCGCGCGGAGTATACTAATCCGTTTTGGCCTTGAATTGGAGAGATTTTTGTTGTCGGGCGTCTATGCGATTTGGAGAGCTTCCAGTAAGCTGCTTTGTCATCTTCTAACGATGTGATAAAATCGTGCCAACGTTCGTTGCGAAATTCACTGAGGGCATTCCGTACCTCTCTGTTTAAACGATTTAGATGTTGTTTAACGATCGGATTGCAAGATCTCTGCCATTCCTTTCTCACAAGATTTTTTTCCCTAATAAGATCTTTAATCTCTTCGGGTATTCCGTGACGTGTTGTGTCGTTGAGAATCTCATCGGACGCTTCGGTGATGCATGATTGTAAAGTTTTAATTAAATTGGAAGTGGAAACATTTAAAGTGGCTTCTTCGGGAATTGAGGTAGGTATTATTATGTTTTTGCGTAGAAGTTCGTTGAATTTATTCCATTTTATTTTTGTACCTGGAGGATTATCGGGGACCAGAGGGTTTGAGCCTCCTGTTAATGTTAGGAGGACTGGATCGTGGTCAGAAGTTAATTCGTTGAGTACTCGGAGGGAGTGTAAATGACTCGTGTTTTTGAGGATGACGATATCGATCACGTCCGGCCTACCGTTGTGATGATGTATCGTCGGTCTATCCGGAGCATCGACTACGATGGGATTTGTACTCGCGTACTTTGCGAGTACGATCCCTTTAGAATTATCTCGTTGGCTATGCCACGATCCGTGTTTTGCGTTCTTGTCACCAGCTGTTATAGTGGGGACATTTTCGGCCAAGAGTTTATCTAATTCTGATGGAATTAGTTTTCGTTTTGGGGGTGCGTAGACTGAAATAAATTTGAGCGGTCCTGAAGAGGTATTTATTATTACCGATGTGGATTCAATGTTTTCATTAGAAAAGGAATGTGCTAGACGGTGATCAATGTTATTCTTTACCAAGATGGCGGTTCCGCCTCCTTTGTTGGCAAGTCTGTCGTCACGGTAGGTAATATAATTTGGTATTCTGAACCTACGTGATGGCTTAAGCCACGTCTCATTAATGAGGAAGACTTCGATACCAAAATCGTGAAGGAATTCTATTATATCTTCCTTGTGAGACGAGACCTGGCCATTGGAGTTCCAATATGTCGTCTGTAGGTTATGAGGTTTGACATTGTTTCTAGACATTTTGAGTTCTTAAATATGACTGGTTGGCCAGCTCCAAGGTGGCGTTCTGAATGGTGAATTGAAGCGCGCTTGTTCAATTAGCACCCGGATGTGCACGGGATCCGCTGCGGGCGGAGGGGGCTGAGGAACGTTGTGTTCCTGTGAAGCTTGCGGAGCTCCAGGAACACGCTCCAGCCGGTATTTTTGGCTGGGAGCTGGGTTTTTGTGAGACCTAATTTCTCTTTGTGGGGCACGCGGCTTGTAAAAATGAGGCTCGAGCCAACTTCGGTTAGTGGGTGGCTGGGAGACCGGGGCGGTACGGACTGCGGCTTGAGGGGTGGGCAGAGATGGAAATTCTGCTAGATTTTTATGCGGATGCGGCCGCCTTTCCGATCGTTCGGTATTTGTGTAATCGGTTTGTTCTTTAGGGGGCTGATTTTGGTGGTTTAGGCGGAATTTTTTTTTGTTATAGTTATAATTTTTTTGATAATTATTATTTTTGTTTCTATTGAAATTAGGCATTCGGGGTCTGGCGGGACACCCTCCGTAATTGGCCGTACGGGCCCCGTCACATAGAGCACACTTAGCTAGTGTGCTCCGGTCCGTACACTCCGAGGAGCGATGCGGACCTGCGCATTTGACGCACGTTTCTTGACCGTGGCAGCAAGTAGCCGAGTGTCCGTGCGCTTGGCATCTGAAACATTGGCCAACTCTGGCCTTGTTACGCAGTGACTCAACTTCTATCCTTAGTCTAAAAATTGAAGTTAAGTTATTAAATATTTTTTTTCCTTCCTCGTTCTTCGTCAGCGTGACGAGGACGAGAGGGATTGGTTTCTTTGTCCTACCGTCCTTCATGCGGTGGACTGAAATTACTGGGTATGAGCGTATTAGCTCATCCTAGATTTCCTCGGAGGAGATGTCCTCCGGGATGCCTCTGAGGACTACCCTCGGGGGCTTCTCATCGGGAGTCTGAACGAGTGGAATTCCACTTTCCTCGCGATGAGATTTCTTGTAACCGCGTGATGGTCGCGCGGCGACTTTGTCAGTATATGGAGACCGTTGCCCATATTTCTGGCCGTGAAGTCGATGCCCTTGTCTTCAAAGGATCGGAGAAGTGCTATAGTTTCGGTTTTTTTGTGAAGTACGATGGGGGGGATCCTCATCGTCTTCTTGTAAGCAGAAGTCTCTTCTGCTCGTGCAGGGGATGCTGAGGGCTGATCCTCGCGTGAGGAGGAAGCGCGGGCTGTGGGAGAGGGAGTCCTCAGTGATTCGTATTTGTTCAAGAGAGCTTCCGTGAAGCTCTTTTTTGAGCGCGGCGAAGAGCGCGGAGAGCCGTTCGGGGAGTTTACCGGGGTTATTGAACCGCCTGAATGAGCGCGGGTATGTTTCCTTCTACACACTAGGAAGTAGGAGGAATCGTCGGAAGAAGGGTAAACCTCTTCCTCCATCGTATCTTCATGAGAATACCCCAGTTTGGGGTAGCTGGTCTGGTTAACGGGTGAGCGTATCCTTGTTTGAGAGAGAATGGAGTTTGTCGGGGAATTTAAAGAAGGCGATTTACAAGCTTCTTGTGAAGCAACTTTCCTGTTAATAAGCATACTTAAATGCTCCTGCTGAGAGCTCCCGATTTTGCCTTGAGAACATAAAAGCGGCCAGGCTCGTTTCGAACTCTGTATTCATAATTATTTATTATTATTACCATTGGATAAAACATTAAAAGAGAATTGGAATTATTTTCGTTAAACTTTTGCACCCGTAGCCGAATAGAGAAAGCGGCTGCTAAATGCCTGAGAATTCTTGGAAGGCAGGTCGGCCGGCGGTCGGTTAGTGAGATTTTAATTGTTTTTGGCCTGAAGCGGCGTTTTTGGCCTGAAGCGGCGTACTTCGGGGAAAAAGAGAAACTAGCTTTGTTACTAGGCACGTAAGATAACGGTTTTGAGGAAAAGTAAATTGTTTTAAAGATTGACACCGAATATTCAAAATAGTCTTTATTATTAATTTAAAATCAAGATTTAACTGGAAAATGACTATGTACTCTGTGAAACACTTAGATTCAAAATTCAAAATTCACTTACTGAGTTGAAGATGACGCTGAAGGAGACTCGCTTTGGGCTGGAGATGCTTCTGGCACTTTAGGACACACACGACCACACCGAACTGAATACACACTCTATGAAAGTGTGCGTATAACTGCCTGGTCACGATGTGTAAAAGAGGCTCCCCTGGAGGTAAAAAACACTCGTATAGGCAGGCTAATATAAGACTTTTTGTTATATAAACGACTTTGTCTGCAATCCTTGGCAAATACCCGCGTGAGCAGATACGGAGCGAAAACTGTAGCGAATGTAATAAAATCTGTTTAAAGAC
This sequence comes from Halesus radiatus, assembly GCA_022606495.2. NCBI lineage: Eukaryota > Metazoa > Arthropoda > Insecta > Trichoptera > Limnephilidae > Halesus > Halesus radiatus. The sequence goes on along the minus strand of JAHDVE020005866.1, from coordinate 137 downwards.
AATCGGGAACGTAAATAAACTGTAGTGGGCACAGAAGATGTTTACGCTATCGAGGTTCGAAGCAGGGTGTTCGCGGGCTCAAATCATTGCCATAGGGCCGGAGATATTAGCAATACAATCTCGACCCCGAGTCGTAA